>APFE031644474.1:39216-101341 GCA_000404065.3 Pinus taeda
GTACGCACCCATCCCTTGACTTACAGAGCGTACAAGTACGCAGGTACAATGAGCTTGGGATGCATACACGCAGACAAGGTAGAGAGAACCTGCGTACCCAGAGATAAACATGTTTTTTAATGACTTTCTCTCTTTTTTTTTGAAGTTTGACATGAAGAGCAGAGGTATAAGGCTTGACAAGGAGGATAATATGACTATTGATGGAGCCATATTAACTGCAGATAGTCATGGTGACAAATTTTAGTGTAACAATTAATGTTCCACTAGTGTAACTAGTGTCTCATCATTAAATCTATGTAATTGGATATTTCACCTTATAATTGAAGCTCGATGAGCCAAAAAAATTTCATGCATTTATTGTGAATTTCTTAAGACTACTGTTTGGATATTTTCTATATATGTTCTATTCACGTGTCCTAAGAAAATTTAACTATTTTGGTAGCCTTAGTACGTATCTTGTTGAAGGTGTGATGTATGTGGTTTTATGATGATTATGTCTAAGTCAACTATTTTTCTAGATAACTAAAAAAAAGTCTTTGCTCATGTGTCTCTCTTAGGTTAGTACTATTACTTCCTTGTAGAGGCTCACTTTTATCTCCCTCTTGTGAAGGTCTCCTTTTACAAATTGCAATCAATGTTTCACAATGTCAACTTACTTGCTTATTCAAGGTTTATGTATATAATCTCTTACGTTATCTGTTGAAACCAAGATGAACCTTACAGTTAAAGTGGTCAAGCCAATACTCCATATGGGGCTCCTACTCCAACCAATGTGAGGTCTAATTGGGACTTCACATCGGGGAGACCCTTGTATCTTGGCAGTACGCATCACAATCAACATTCCGGTGCTAGAAGAAGGGCCAGATGACAAGTTGTTCCATTTGATTCTATGTTTAATCTCTTATCTTTAATGACTCTTTCCCAAATCAAAATCCTAGTAAACATTCAATCTCCATAGAAGTTGTTCAAGTCTTGTCTCAATTCAGGTTTGATGTTGAGGGTGGTACACTTTCATCCCATGATCCAGATTTAAACAAGAACACAAAAAATTATAGATATGACCATAAATAAAGAGATGCAACGGAAATAATACTTCATTTCATTGATGTAAAATACTGAAATATGCTTACAAACAGAAATGGAAATAAACTAGCTTGGGTGATGGTAGCTTATCTCTGAGAAGAGATGTGGGGGCTATATGCCTCTAAATTGTCTTACAATTAGGTTCGAAGGAATATTCATTGTTTATAAATAGTGGAAAACCCTAAACATATAAAAGCCTAACCCTAGGAGATGAAGCGCCAAATTATGGGCCCCGTTTTGGGTAAATTGGTACATCAACTTCCCGAGCTCGTAACTTTGGCATACGATCTTCATTTGACATGCACAATACCTTATTAGAAAGATCTATCTGAGGAGTACAACTTTTTACTAAGAAACATGGGTTGATGCAAACCCATGTTGCTCCTAGTTTTCCCAAAAAACCACCATTTAGGGCCTCAAAATGGCTCTGAAAGTTGAGGACACGAAAAAACTGCCAAAAATAGTAAATTGTGCTACAAATAAGGAAACTAAAAAAATGAAAGAAACAATTGTGGAGGTCCAAGTGGAATAGGTGGGTGGCCACCAATATCCACTTGGATCATTCCTCGCCCCTTCGAAATCAATGGTCCCTATTGCTTTGAGTTCCTCCATGAGATGAGGAAACTTCTGTTGAACTTGGTGAGCCACTTGCCCTGGAGAAGGAGTTGGCCTGCTTTGACAAATCAATATAGCTGGATCCTTTGTTGTTAGGTGTTCTTGCTCTACATGTCCATGATCCAATTAGTTATGGCTTGTTCCATGCAATCTGGATTTAACTCTGTAGGTGTGAATTGTTATGCAATGTCTGATGTATTTAGCAATGGTGGGAAGTATAGTTGAAGGCAGTCCACATTGAACACTTGGTCAAGGCCAAGGAATGGGGGAATGTTGAGCTCAAATTCATTGTCTCCCACAACCCTGGTAATGGTGTAAGGACCATATCAGAGTGGTATGAGTTTCTGATAGGCTCTGGTAAGGTGTTACTTTTGCAAATGCAACGAGACTTTGTCGCCCACCTAAAACTTGTGTGGCACCCGATGTTGATCAGGTCGCTTCTTGTACTTAGCATTTGATTTCTCCAAAATGTTTTGTACGTTATGGTGGATATGTTGGATGTGCTCAATGAAGTTTTTTGCCTTATCGGTTTCAGACTGGACATGAGTTGAATCTACCTGAGTAGTTGCAAATGGCATGGCCACATCAATGGGACATGGTGGATGGAATCCCAAGCCCACCTTAAAGGGGTTGTGGCCAGTTGAGCTGTGGAGAGCCTGGTTATAGTTGTGTTGGACATAGGGGAGGTTCTCATCCCATGTACATGGATGCTTTGAGTTGCAAATGCACAAAATGTGTACAATCATCCTGTTGACGACCTTTGTCTAGCCATCAGTTTGGGGATGGAAAGTTGTGTACTTAGTGAGCTTGGTGTCTAGCATCGACTAGAGACTAGACAAAAATGCACTGAGGAACCCCTTTTCTTGATTTGAGATGATAGATTGTGGGATCCCAAATTGTACCCACACTTGTTCAAAGAAGAGTTTAGCAATGGATTCTATTGTGATATTCTTCTTGCATGCCACCATAATGGCCATCTTTGAGAATCTGTTGATGACCATAAAAACACAGTCGTTGCCATGCTTAGTATAAGGAAGGCCCGACATGTAATCCATGGAGATGGAATCCCAAGGTTGACTAGGGGTAGTCAGCGGAGTATAGAGGCCTTGCTTCTTGATGGTTGGTTTGGCGATGACACATGCAATGCAGGATCTGATGTACTACCCAACATCCTATTGAAGATTCGACCAATAGAAATACTTCTGCAGTACTGCCACATTTTTCTTGACTTTGAAATGCTTAGTAGCCCAACTATAGTGTGCTTCCCAAATCATGTTGGCATGCTTGCTTGAAGGAACACACAAGTGACCTAGGTGGCATAACAGGGCATCCTGGAGGTGAAAATATGGAACATGCTGACCCTCCAAGAGCGTCTAGTATGTGTGGCCGAATTCTGTGTCACATTTTTAGAGAAGTGGCCAATCAGAAGTCTCATGCCCACAAGAGTTGAGCACGGTGGTTAACACCATGATCGGTGGTCAGCTGAGGCAATCTGCAACATTATTGGTGCTTCCCTTCTTATACTTGATATTCAAATGGAACTATTGCAGGTATGTGGACCACTTCTGATGGCGATCATTTTGAAACTTCCCTTACATATGTATGAACTGTAGGGGTTGGTGGTATGTGTGGATGACCATTTCCTTCCCCAAAATGTAATGCTTCCATTATCAGCAGGCCTGCACAATGGAATACATCTCTTTGTCATAAGTGGGATACTTCAGGACTATGTTTGAACATGTCTCAATATGATATGCCACTAGATGCCCATGTTGAGTAAGGACTACCCCAATAGCATATTCAAAGGCATTTGTCTCGATCTCAATTGGCTTTTGCAAGTCTTGTAATGCGGGCATTGATGCCAAGAAGAGGCGATGTTCAACTCTATGAATGCCTTCTATTGAGATTCATACCAAAAGAATTTTTCTTTTTCTCCTCCCTTAGTGACTTGACTCAAGGGCCAAGTGATATGAGAGAATCCCAACACGAAGTTGTGGTAGAAATTGGCAAAACCCGAAAATTTGTGGAGCTCTATCAGAGTGGTTGGAGCTAGCCAATCCCGAATGAATTAGATCTTGGCTAGATCCACATGCACCCCACGTTCATCAATAATGTATCCTAGATACTGAACTTGGGTCATGCCAAAAGTTCATTTCTCCAAATTGGCACATATATTGTGTTGTTGCAGTGTTTGGAGAACTTGTCGGATGTGATGGAGGTGCTCTTCCCAACTCTGGCTAAAGATCAAGATGTAATCTAAGTGTACCACTACAAATGAGTTGGTGAATGGTTGCAAGATGTCATCCATCAGCCTCATGAAGGTTGCAGGAGCATTCATCAACCCGAAAGGCATAACCAATCATTTGAAAAGGCCCTCCCTGGCTTTGACGGCAATATTCCACACTTTGGAGGGTTCGATTGGTACCTGGTGATACCTTGAATTCAAGTTGATCTTGGTGAGATATTTTCCCCCCTTTAGTTGGTCTAGAAGGTCATCAATTTATGGGATTGGGTACCTATTCCGAATAGTGATCTTGTTCAATGCCTAATAGTCAATACAAAGTCTCCAAGTCCCATCCTTCTTCTGTACCAACATGATCAAGCTCCCACAGGGCAATGAAACTGGTCAGATGTGACCTTTCTGCAACAGTTCCTAAATATTCCTCTTGATTTCATCATTCTCCAGAATGGAGCACCGATAGATTGGTTCATTGGGCAGTGGTGCACTTGGAGTCAGATCGATGGAGTGCTTGATGTGGCAGTGCAGAGGCACCCCTGCATGGGTGGTGAAGATGTCCTCATACTCCTCCACGACCTTGTTCATCTGTTTTTGTCATGTAGAGGGGTCTTGTCTGGAGTTCATGGCCACCATATTCTTCTTTCCTTGACGGTGTTTAATCAAGAAAACAAATATCTCCATTTTGGAAATGATCTTACTACATTGTTTTGCAGTAACAAAAGAGATGGCAGTAGGAGGTGCTACCTCCAGTATCATGTACAACTTAATTGAAAAAGTAACAATAATAACATGAGGCCTTAACTCATACACAACATGTCACTTACACAAGTATGGTTGGCCTAATAACACATCACAAATATCTAGGGGAGAAACGTCACACAATACCTCATCCGTGAAGGGTTTGATGTTGTATGGAAGGCGACACTACTAGCTCACACGAAGATCTTGTCCTTGGCAAATCCACCCAATGGTGTACAGTTGTGGATGTGTTGTGGTCGGTAATCCTAGCCGCTTCACTACCTCTACCAAAATGAGGCTTTTTTGGCTCCCTCTGTCGACAATGAACTATAGGTGGGAACCCTTTACCCACATTTAGGAGTGGAAGAGGCATTCCTCATCCTCTAGATCTCCGGGTTCCTCCTTCTGGATCTTCGTGGTGGAAATGGTGGCTTTGGGCTCCACATCGATAATCGGCTTCCCTTTGTCATTCCCCTTATCGGGTTCTGGCTCAGAGTCAGAACATGCATCTGATTCTAAAGACTTTAGCTTGGGCATGAGTGACTCCTTAGCCTGAAACTCACTTGTGTTATGAGTGGAGCTTTTATGGAACTCACACCACTTTCCCATGTCCTACTTCGGCTTCGTTATGTTTTTCTTTTCTTGCGACTTTGGTGGGTTGTCCTACGCCACCCAGCCTTGGAATTGTCCTTTGTTAAGTGGTTTGGGGCCACCTTTTTCTTGCTTTAGATTCATGGATCCAAAGTCTCGCTTCTTTTGTTTAAAGTTCTGCTCGATCTTGATAGTGTATCGGTACGCCATGCTGAGTGAGGAGATGTCTAGGAACTCCATCTCATCCTGGATGTACCTGTGTAGGTAGCCATGGTATTTGAGTACCAAATCCAGCTTAGAAACCTTGATACCCAACTTTATGCGATTCGTATGAAAAATATTTGTAAACTCCAACACGTCTTGGTCCCTTCCCTATCGCAACGTGGTCCACTTTATGTATTTATGCTCATAGCTTCTGACAAGGTAATATTTCTCCTTGATGGAATTCTGGAATGAATTCCAAGTGGGTGTGGCTAAAAACAGTGAGGTCATACTTTCATCTTTCTAATCGTAGTAGGTTTCCCACCAGTCCTAGACATGGGGGGTATCTTTGAAAAGAGAGAAAGTAATCTTTTCCCGGCCAGAAAAATCATGAACAAAAAAATACCCTTCTAACATATTTAACCATTTATCTATAGTGTTTGCATCTATTTGACCCCCAAATATGGGAATTTGAAAGTTAACTTGTACCTTAAAAGGTGTGGTGCTTCCAGAGTAGCTGCTGGAAGTAGATGTGTCACCCTTGGGTAGCCGCTGAAGGCTCTAGGAAACGTTATCCATCATTGTGTTCCTTTGTTGCTCGAGGGCCTCTTCGAGCAAGATTTTGATAGGATATCCTACCGCCTCATCTTTCTTTTCATCTTCCATGGGAGGTTTTCATGATTTGCGACGCTGGTCTTGCAAATGTTTGACCAGTTCAAGCCCTAACTCCTTATATCCCGACCTCATTGGGGACATGTAAAGAAAAACAGAGAAAGAGAAGATTGCTTTGATACCACTAATCTAGATTTAAACAGG
This sequence comes from Pinus taeda, assembly GCA_000404065.3. Taxonomy (NCBI): domain Eukaryota; kingdom Viridiplantae; phylum Streptophyta; class Pinopsida; order Pinales; family Pinaceae; genus Pinus; species Pinus taeda. The sequence goes on from APFE031644474.1 coordinate 45,500, forward strand.
AACACAACAAATTATAGATATGGCCATAAATACAGAGATGCAACAGAAATAACTTCATTTCATTGATGTAAAAGACTGAAATATGCTTACAAACAGAAATGGGAATAAACTGGCTTAAGCGATGGCAGCTTATCTCTGAGAAGAGATGTGGTAGCTACATGCCTCTGAATTGTCTTACAATGAGGCTCGAAGGCCTATTTATTGTTGTTAAATAATGGAAAACCCTAAAAATCCAAAAACCTAACCCTAGGAGATGAAGTGCCAAACTATGGGCCCCGTTTTGGGTTAATTGGTACATCATGTTCCCGGGGTTGTAACTTTGCCATACGATCTTCGTTTGATGTGCACAATACCTCGTTAGAAAGATCTATATGAGAAATACAAATTTTGAGTGAGAAACATGGGTTAGTGGATGATTGTTCATTAACCCATGTTGCTCCCCGTTTTCCCAAAGAACGTTGTTTAGGGCCTCAAAACGGCTTCAAACGTTTAGGACCCAAAAAGACTACCAAAAGTAGGAAATTGTGCTAAAAGTAAGGAAACTAAAAAAATGAAAGAAACAATGGTGGAGGTCCAAGAAGAATAGGTCGGTGGCCACCAATATCCACCTGGATCATCCCAACACATAAATGATTTTATTGGGTTTTGTAAATCTCTTGAAATCGATGATGAGGATATTATGTGTATTCTATTTACCCTCACTCTCGTAGTTTGTGTTTCAATGGTGTCGTACCTAACCATCTACTTCCATTCATTATTTTTGTCAATTTCTTAAGGAGCTTCATCAAGCGTTTGATAGGTATGAATACCAATACGTTTATAAAAGAAATAATCGACTTAAAATGAGCCTAATGAAGAAATTGAAGTTTTTTCTGATAGATTCCTTCATTTATGTTATAATTTTCCTGAAGAAGATATGGATTGGGATTTATTTATGAAAATATTTCAACATTTGGTTTAAATCTGTTTGAATTAGTGTGAATCTAAACCCCCAAATGTTCCCCTGTCCCCAAATTTTGGAAATTGTGAGAAAAAACTAATCTTAGAGGAAGAACCTATTGTTCCTTTTGTTCCTTGTCCTCCTTTTCAGTACCAATCTCATTGCCTCCTTGGGATAATGTTGATGTTGGGAAATCTAAAAATCAAATTCTTAATCCATCTTCTCAGCCATCATTTGTTTCCCATAACCTTGATCTGACTAAGTATAATTTGGAATGGTTCAAGAAGCTTATGGTGAATATTAATCCCTCCATTCCACCAGATGGTATTAACACTCATAACTCTAGTCTTGAATCTGATTTTGATTATTTCCCCCCTCTATCATCTCCTTCAGATGATCCCTTTCCCCTTGATCCACTTGATCAATCTCTTCCAAATCCAAGTATCGATCAAGATAAGGATAGTCACATTTCACAGGTAGAGGAGAAACAAGTTGAGGATTCTCTTTATCTTTCTTCTCTTTTTCAGAATCCTCAATGTTAAGATATTGTTCTCCCATCCTTAAATTGATTTTGAATCTAGCAATATTGGTGATGTATCACATGAAATTGATTTTCCTAATCGATCTAAAGTCTTTGGAAACTAGCATTCTGATGATGGTGATTCTCATGACGTACATGCTGACGAATGCACAAGTGCACCTACCGATCTTTAAATTTCTCAAGAGGGTTTTGTTTTGGAAGATTTAGACCTCAAATTTGATTTGGTCTAAGAATATGTTTTTAGGGAAACTTCCTCTTCACCTCACTATCCCTTTTGTTCTACTATTTTTAATAAATTAACTTTTGAAGAATATATACCATGCTCTTCATGTTCATCATATAATGAGTTGGATTTTGAATTTACACAAGGTAGTGAGGTTTCCACGATGATGAAGAACGTAAGAAAATTATTAAATATCGATTCCAATTCTTATCATTTCCAATGTTGCATGAAGGAAAACATGCTATCTAGGTTACTCAATAGATTTCTCTAATTTATCCATATTTAGATGTGAAATTAAAATAATCTTTTGACTTTGGTAATCTGTTTTTCAAAGCTGTAAATTCTAATCAATGAGATATCTAGGTGGCTTCCATTTGGATTATAGTGATCTTGTTGAAATTATTGATGGTAATGGTCCATACACCATGCATGATCTAATCTAATCATTGATATCTCATTCTACAATATTGGAATATCCAGGACTTATTAGGAAGTTGAGACACTTCAACTTCCATTGATGGTTATGTCTGGTTCTCGTGACTCTAGTAAGATCCCTGAGCTAAGTCATATCTATATTTTGTAGTAGGATCCTTTTCTTTGCATTGTTTCACTGGATGTAAATCTCTTCTTGAAAGATGTTTGTTATTTTGGTTATGGCTCTTTCAAATTTCAATATTTTGTCTCTGATTAGATTGATGATTTTGTTTCATTGATTTTTCTTCATGCAAATATCTTATATCAAAATCAAGTTTGGAATGTACATCTTTCTTAGATGAGAAAAGTTGTGAAGTTGATCATTCTAAAAATTATCTTTGGCCAAAGAATTCATACTTCTCACATTATTTTGAAAGTAATAAAGTGCTAATCCTTCTTGTGAATATTTTGATAATTATTATTTTCTCCACCGTACCAGATACCCTATTCAGTTTCAATAATTTTCGGTTCTATTTTCTTAATCGAGTTCAAGCTAATTTATTTTAATCTTCCACCTTAATCGATTTATCTGATCATGACAACTATTATTTAATGGACCATTTTTCCCACTAGTATATCTCACGATACTTTCGTTGAATTGATTGATCCTTATTATTTATAATTTCAATATGCAAATAATTGTCAAGAAATTGAGGCACTTCAGGGATCGCTGATGGTTATGTGAAGTTCTCACTCTCTTGAAAAAGTTTCAAAATATGATCAAATTTATTTTTCCCTCGCAAGGTTCTCATCTTGATTACACACCATTAATTGAAAATTATTTCTCTCAAAGTTTTCAGGATCATCAAGAGATATGTTTTGAATAACATCATCCAATCTATCATAAGTTAGAAGCAACTTACTTAACAAGCCCTTTATCTAAAAGCAAGCTCTGATCTCTCTTGATGTTTGCTAAGTAAGATAATATAAGTGTAGGTATATTCACAAAAAGCAATCAAGGTTTGTTTTCTTATGATTTTCATCGAAAAGGTAAGGTTACAGGTTGGGTGAAATCAGGTGATATGACAGATCCTTCTTCCTTGAAGAAATATATTCTATCATATGTGCAATACTTTCAAGTTATTATCTTTTCTTTGGCACATTATTTTATATTTGTTGTAATTGTTGTTATCTTTATGTTTACAAGTTGAAAACAATAATTGTGGATTCATTGGAAATAGCATTACATTTAGCCCATACCTTCTAGCTTGTTAGGTTAGTAGTAGGCTTTGTTACAATTAGTTTCCTTTGCATTTCACCTACCTTCTATCCTACTCACCATCTAGTCTTGGTATTTGTTTTGTTTTCATATTTTTTTGTCTTGCATGATGTTTTTATGTTTTCCCTCCATTTTCTTGGCTCTTTTGGTTTTGCTTCGTTGTTTTGTCAGGTATTTTCTTTTTCTTTTTTGTTCAATAACGTTGCATGAAAGATGAGCTTGTTGTCTCAAAAGACAATGTGGAAAAAATTGAAAAGGGAAATTGTGATGAAGAACAGTTTTTGGCCAATTTGTTACCTCTTCTCTATCTTGGGTTTGTATATATTTAAAGTCCATGATGTCTGAATGGAAAGCATGATCCACTCAAACAAAAATACTTTGGTCAAACTATAAAACCTGTATCTATTCTAGGATCCTCATTCCTCAACTCGGTATTCTAAGTAAATAGTGTTTTTCTTACTGATCTAGTCAAGTAGAGAAAGGATAAGGGGGGAATAAATTAATGATCAAACCAATATTAAAGGTTATATAAATACTTCTCTCTAGGGGTAACCTCCTTTTATCTCAATAATTTAATATCCCTCTTCCTCCCGTTGAAAATAATAAGTGTCAAAGCATAGTCTTATTAAATAAATAAATAAAGTGTGAAAGAAGAGAAAGACATGGTGTGCAGGGAGGTCAAGCAAGTGACTTCTTCGGGGTATTGTCTAGGCTCACTGGAAGTGAAGAAATGATTTTTCTCCTATAGTGACTTTGTTGGAGTACTTTCTAGGCCCGCTAGAATTGAAGGGACACTAGATATGAAACTCATACTATGAATATCATAAATTCTTCATGCATATTATCCTTTCCTAGATTGAAAAAATTGTGATTTGGAAATCCCTGATATGTTTTTAATCGAGTAAGAGAATCAAGGGGAATATATATCTAACCGGGTTAAGTATGGGAGCCACGCTAATGTGCAAGATGAATAAATACTTCGTGAAAGAGTGAGACCTTGCACTTAGAGAATTAAACCTAAATAGAGAAGCTAGAGTTCTACTAGTGTGTCACCAAGTGTTGTCAGGGTAATCAATACCATCAAAATTTTTTCCCAAACTTGAATTTTAGAGCCTATTGAGGATCTTATGATATGTCGCTCTATGGTTACTCCATGGTTGTTCTATGTTTTGAAAATATTTTAAGTCTTCAAGTCACTTACACACACATGATTAGTCATTGATGAGTTCATGATAGCACTTACTTTATGAAAGCTTGGATAGTCGTAGCACCATTCATCAAGATAGTGCTTGTGCAATGTTCAACTCATGTTGAGAGTCAGTGCACACCTTTATTGTCATTCCCCCTCACTTTTTTGCATTTGTACTTCTATTTTAGTGATTTTTCTCAACTGTCATATTTTTCGTGTTTTCACTTTCACAAATGTCTCTTTCACATTCATGGTTGTCATTTTGACTTCCTTTTACTTTAATAAGTGTTTTTTTCATGTTATCTTTACTCTGACATGTGTCACTTTCATATTCATTCACGTTTTTCAAGTTTCATCTTATGGTTTCTTAATGTCATAGGTGTCATTTTTGTGTTTTCACTCCTACATGTGTGACACCTTTGCACACCACCAAAAGTTAGATTTTGCATGCTTTTTTGCATTAGACAATTTTACGTATCATTGGAACATGCATCAAACACATTTCATATCACTAAATTTTAGGATGCATTTCTTTCTCCTACATTGCTAGTCCCCTACTTAGCCATTATGAAAGCTCTTCTCGGTATTTAAGCCCAACGTAAGTTCTAAAGGAATTAACCCTCTTACTAGGTGATAAGAACAAGTTATTCATGAGACTTGTTGACATATCTTCCTCTCATCCTTGTGAACTAAGTATTTTCTAAGGTCTCCTCCCTCTCATAGTGCATTTGTACTTCCTAAGGATAATTTTCCTAGCCTCGTGTTGCCTCCCTCAATGAAAAGCATAAGCTAGATGAACAAGTAGCCATTGTTGGAGAGAACTCCACCCTTCCAAGCTTTAGTGCACTTCAAAACATTGAAGCGACTTCAAGAAAATGAAGCACACTTCAAAATAATGAAACATACTTCAAATGATCAGTGAAAAAGCACACTTTAGAATAATAATGACCTTCTCTCCTCTAAAAAGTGAGCTCTGAAAAAAAACGGCCTTCATACCTTAAAAATTTCACTTTGAGAGCCTCAGCGCACTTTCGAATGATGAGCATGCTTTAGGACTATGAACGCACTCATTTGACTTGAAGAATTGTGCCCTCCTTGAGTGCATGATGCACTCACAAAGCATGAAGCTTCATTCTTCTCTTAGAGTGTATGGCACACTCACAAAGTACAAAGCCTTATAGCACATGGCATAATCATGAAGCAGGAAGCTTCATCATTCTCTTTGAGTGCATGGCATAGTCATGAAGCCTTAAGCTTGAGCACACTCCTTCAACACAAATAATTATGCCCTATTTAAGCACATGAGCACACCCTGAAGAATTTGGTGTTTCTCCTTTGTCTCTTTGAAATGTGCCCTTGTGCCCTCTTATTCTATTCGAGTCCATGAGTACACCTTGAAGTCCTGAAGGCCTAGAGCCTCACTCCTTGATCTATTCAAAGTGTTCCCTTGCACCCTATTATTCTATTTGAGCACATGAGAGCACCTCGAAGGCCTAAAGGCTTGAAGCATCATCCTTCATATCTTTGGAGTGTGCCCTTGCGCCCTATTATTCTCTTTGAGTGAACAAGCACACCTTGAAGGCCTAAAGCCTCATCTCTTCATCTCTTTAGTGTGTGCCTTTGTGCCATCATATTCTCTTTGATCACATAAGCATAGCTTAAAGGCATGAATGCTTGAAGCCTCACTCCTTCATCTCTTAAATGTGCACCCTTGTACCCTCGATATTGTCTCTCTTTCTTGAGCATACAAGCACACCTTGAAGACCTCTTTTGAGCGTGGATAACTTTGGCTGTGCACTCCTAATCAAGCCTTATTATTTTAACCCTCTCACAAGCCTATCATTAGCTGATCATTCCATGAGAAAGATGGCATGGGGAAATCATAAAGAAACATTTTCATAGAAGAAGAACAAAAAATAACAATCATGAAGAAATGAAGTAGATCATGGACCAAGACAAAAAGAAGATATTGCATCATGACTCAGAGGATTCAATTATTGATAAAAATTCCTTTAGAGGGTGAAGATGAGAAATAAAGTGTATCTTTCTTGAAGATAAAACATAGATCTTATTTATCATTAAGAATGCAAGATGAAGCAACAAGGAAGACAAATTGACATTGTTGCCTCATCATCAAGTCCATGTCATCATTATCAAGTTGTAACCTATACAAGTGTTGTCATAATGGTTAATATCTATGCATGTGTCTTGCCATATCATGTGGAATGTAATGATGCATTTTCGAGAAGAGGACAAAATGTAATGTGTGGAATTCCAAGAGTCATATGTGTAACATGAAGAGTCACATAGTCATATATGTAAAAAGATTGTATAGAAGTCCAAGGGTAGTTTATTAGTTCAAGAGTTGCTTAGAAGTCCAAAGGACACACTAGAAGTTCAAGAGTCATGAGGGTAATCCAAGAGTCATGAAGATATGAAAGGTCATTCCTCATGTTATAAAAGCAACCTCATAACACAATAAATGGTCTTTTTGAGGCTTAAGCTTTGGAGGGACAATCTTGGCTTCTCTACTTGGCATAGGAGAAAAAATTGTTCTTTGGAGAAGGAATAAGTGACGTAATGTTCCACTATTGGAACTAGTGCCTCATCATTGTAAATATTTACTTGGATCTTTCACCTTATAATTGAAGCTTGATGAGCCAACACATTTTCATGCATGTATTGTGAATGTCTTAGGACTATTCTTTGGATGTTTTCTATATATGTTTTGTTCGCATATACTATGGAAATTGAACTATTTCGATGGTCTAGGTACTTATCTTGTTGTAGTTTTGTTGTATGTGGTTTAATGGTCATTGTGTCTAAGTGAACTATTTCACTAGATAACTAATGAACCTTTCTTTTTTCATGTCTCCCTCTTGTTAAGGTCTCCTTTAAACATTCAATTAGTGTTTCACAATGTCTACCTACTTGCTGATTCAAGGTTTATGTATATAATCCCTTATGTTATCCACTGAAACCGGGACAAACCATACGGTTATAGTGGTCAAGCCGATACTCTGTATAGGATCCTACTCCAAAATATGTGAGGTATAATTGGGATTTTGCATTGAGGAAACCCCCTATATGTTTGCAGTATCCAACACAATCGGGACACACATTTCCTTGGAAGTTCCCATATCAGAAATATAAGAGATTAAATTATTTTGAATGAAGTCAGCTAATATTTTCTTATATTTGACCTCTCATTTTATATACTTCATTCTAGAACAAATAGGTGTATTTTAAGGACGCTCCAACACTTTCCCTTACACATAATCCAACACTTTATGTTCCTCTAAGATAAAATCAAGAGTCATCTTCTGGGTATGATAATCAAATTTTTCATTGAGATTATCCTTTATGTTGAAATAAGAGTGAGTAGCCATGGTGACTTGTTCCAACAAAAAATGTTCAACAACAATAATTATTCAATAGGGATTTCTTCTCTTGTTCCTTGAGCTTGTCTTCACCTCGGATTTGATAACATGTTACATTTTATGCTATGTTCTATGCTTGCACAATTACTTCAATGTCTTACCAGTTTAATACTAACTTTAATTCACATTCCAATAGCAATCACATTATAACTTTAGTAGCATTGACTTTAGATCATCATTGAAAGTAATTATAGATAAAACATCAATAATAAGTACAAGAAGATATGATGATAAGTGAAGCTTATGGGCCAATCATGCTTCTATTGCATATACGTTAACAATTATATATATATAATATATATATATATATATATATATTATATTATATATATATATATATATATATATATATATATATATATATATTATTCATAAAAGGCTTCTAGGAAGGGGAATTAGCCCCTAGTTGCACTCTTTAACACTCCCTCCCAACTAGGGAGGAAATAAACCTGTCAACATTCATCCATGGATATCTTATCTGTTCCATCACGTGTCATTTCTACAACTTGTCTCATCTTTGTTGAAGATTGATATCATAGTTAGATAAGAAGTGACTGAAAGAGGGCGGGTCACAAGACTCTGCCACTCTTCCAAAAATGATAGAGCAAAGTCCTCATGTCCTATTGACAATGTTGGAAGTTGTGAACAAGGGAGGGGTCTCCCTGATGTGAAGTCCCAATTAGACACCACACCATTTGGAGTCGGAGCCCAAACTAGAATATGGTCAGTTTCCAAAAGTGAAATGAACAAATAAGATGAAATATGCATGGATTTGGTGATAGAAAGTGTATCAAATTTGTGTGATATCAAGTTAATGTATGAAAGGTTTTTCCGCATCAAAGGGAAATGGGTGGGCCCCTTGAAAGAAAGTAATATATTAGAAGGGTCACATGAGAATCATAAAGAATCCTTGCTTAACCTATAAAATAGTTAAAAATATAACGACAAACATGATAACATAACAACACACATTCAACAAGATACATACCAAGGTTAACAGATTGTTTCATTAAAATTTGTGTAAATGAAAGAACATACATCACAAACATATAAATAATATTCTTACAACATTCACACCATTTGCATGAAAGCGTGTTGTCTTTTAGAGCTTCTCAATGTAAGGTGATTTCCAGGAATACAATTACATTGATGTAGCACTAGCCCCCATAGTGGAAATGAAGCCAACACTTGCTTCTCCAAATAATGATACTATTCCTGTGCTAAAATAGAGAATCCAAGGCTCCAAATCCAAACTTCCAAGACTTTGGTTCCAAGCCCTTTCCTTGTGTTATGAGGATTTATTTATAAAAAAGGAGATGGCCCTTCATCTTCCTTTGTGACTCTTGAGCTACCCTCATGATTGTTTGACTTCCTCTTTCTTTTCCTAACTAATGACTTTTCGCATTCCACATTTAATTCGTGGGCTTCCATTTACATTTATGTTTTAATACAACAAGAAAAAAAACATATAGGACAAAATGGGTAGAGCCTAATAAGAAAAGCTAAAACATTAAGCTTGAGTTTGAGGAAACTCTACCTCAACAACAATCTTTAATTCCTTAGTTACATAGTTATGCCAAGCTTTATATTGTATGATTGTTTCCTCAAAATTTGCAAGAATGTTAAGCTAGTAGTGGACTCTAGCTTCCATAGCATCTGGGTAGATGGTTTTGGAACTAGTTTGCACTTCTTTCTGCAATAACATCATAGTATATTTTATCTTGATAGGACCACCTATGTACTTCTGCATGTTATGTCTATTAACCTCTAGTTCATCTGTGGTGGTGAACTGCTTCAACTGGCTTAAGTGTTCCCCGACCTCCTGACTTATGACGTTCCTAACATTTGTTTTTGAAAATGGTCATACTGAGGGGATCTTATGTGATTGAACCAAGGAATCCAAACTATTATATCCATGCATAAGAAACTAAAATGTTGGCCATAAAAGTTTAGAGTTTCTTGTTTCTTTAAATGGGCATTCTGATCTCAACTTTCTGCAACTCTACTTCTTGTCTTATCTTCTTGGCCAATTTTACTAGTGCACCCTGTTGATGCCCCGAAAATCATTGCATCAAAATCAGGGGATAACCACCCAGTTCGGACCTTAATATAGCTCCTTTTCCGTTTGGGATGGTGGCTCCGACTGGATATAATGGGACCCGTTTCCCAGTAATGAATAAAAGGGGTGGATGAGTGATTGGTTTTATAATAAGTGATAATGAATGGAGGACTTAATCTATAAGCGAAAACACAAATGACTATTTTATCTCGGGAATCTTCTATTCTTAAGTGCAACGTTTGATGATCTGTGTTCGTCAATAGGCATATAAATGACACTATTCAATAAACAAAGACATTCATTTAAATAATAATTGCTTTGCTCAAATAGTTGAACAAAGTAATTGATAAAACATTGTTACACTTCTCTTTTTATATTACTGATACATGTATGATTAGAAGAATAACAAACTGTAAACATCCAGTAGTGGAAAGTATAAAGACTGCTGTTAAAACACATGCATATATTCAATAATAGCAAGAATGATCAAACAACAATTCACATAAAAAGAATGAATTCAGACATAGATAATAGTACCACATGAGCTGCAAATCATTCCCAACGTCAATCACAATTTGAATTCCTTCTTCCGACTCAGAAATACTTTTAAATAAAGAAAGTAGTGCACATCCACATAAAAGCTTCGTTATAAAAATTGAAATAATTGGTCTAGTTTTCATAAAAGAATATGCCTGAAGTACAGTAGTGCAACCTCGGGCTTAAGTCATATACAAAAAATTTCGACCCTTTCTAAATACATGAAAGGGTCTATAAATACTAAATTAAACTAACAAACTACAAAATTAAAATGTTACTAAATTGGTATAACTCGATCTTGAATATCTCCCCCACAACAATTTGGTAGTCGGTAGCATGATTCATCACTCTGGTTGTTTGCATATCGCCAACATTGGTTCCACTTCTTGAGGGCGGCTGAGACGAGAATTGATTTGAGCAGCATAGGTGGCATCGTGTATATCGGGAATGATACACCCGATTGCATCCGTTAGGAGCTTGAGGGCGGCGCTTTGGCTGTATGGTTTTACTAGGAAAAACCAATAGGTGTCCCAAGTTAAACTCTTAATCCCTGTGATCAATTTCCCATTCTTTTCTAGCTCTTGGTAACATGACTGCTCCAATGTTTTGGCCGAGAATAATTTACCTGGTGTACATTGAGAGATCATGTTCGCTAAATAGAGAGTATTGTTAATCAAATAAATCAAATTATTCGTAGATAATTTTCATCTAGAAACCGCTCTCTCTGCTTTCGTCAATTGGGACTGCCACTCCATGAATATAATTTCTTTATGGGATTCTAAGATTTTAGGAAAGTTTGTTGCATGTCCCTCATTAGTGTCCTTCCAAGTAAGAAAATTTGTTAAAGTCTCATTGGCTTGCTCTAAGTCCTGTGTGGCATCAACTGATTTATCTATTATAGAAGTTGTTATGTCACATAGAGGTTCAACTTGGGCAATTTTATGACACAACAATCTTATTTGTGTTATCAGTGCCTTATTAATCTGTATTGCCTCTGCTCTGAAATCGGCAGGCTGGGGAAGACTCTTGAACTTCTCTACTTGAGCTGATAATTGAGCAATTTGCTCATCTTTTGTCTTTACCATCTGCTCATTCATTGCCTTCAACTTTTCTAATGCCTCCGATAATTCTTTCTATCTCGGAATCGCTCCTGAATTTTCCCTCTGTTTCTCTTCATGCAACTATTTGTTCAGTTGGTTATTTGACTATTGATGCATGGACAATTGTTGTTGTAGTTGTTCTGCTTTCTGTTGTGCCTCCGATAGCTGTGTTTGTAGTGAAGTGATCACCTGATCCTTTTCTTTCAACAAATTTCTCACCTCCGATGCCTTGTCCATGGTGGTCACCGAATAGGCTCTAACATATTGGGACAACTTTGTCAGGTCATCGGAAGGATTGAATTCTTCCTTCCAAACTACATTGGTTGTTACTGTTTGTTCAGGGAACAGGGAAGGTTGATCAATCCTTCTCCTTTTCCACTGTCGCTTTATTACATCCCTGTGTTTTGGGCTATAGAAGACATCTAATGGAGTAATATCCTCCACTTGCAAAATGATTTGATCCGAAGGATCCTTGGGAATTATTTCTAATTCTGTAGTAGGGGGTAGACCGCTGGTTCCTTCACTTGGAACCTCTTTCGATGTTGTATCCTGTGTATCAGCCTCTTTGGATGTATTGGCATCCCTTGAGCTCTCAATATTGCTTATAATTGAATGAAATTGTTGCCATTCCTGGAGCAATTTTGGGTCAATTTGAGTGTCGACATTCACATCCTCACTGCTCTACTCGTGCTTCCTTCTCTGTTCCTCCACACGTATTATCTCTTGTTCTTTCCTCTGGGCTTCTTCTTGTTCTTTCCTCTGAAGTTCCTCATGTTGTCTTCTTTGTACTTCTTCAAAAATTTCTGATGTAGCAGGAGGTTCGTTGGTAAGCTGCTGTTTAGGCTCGCTTGATTATGTCATCGGGGCAGTGGCTAACAAATCTAGAGGCAGAGTTTGCAACCTCTGCTCTCTAAGTTTGTTAAATTCAACTAACCCGTCATCATGGTATCTCATTTTAGCAATCGCTTGCACCTGAAATAGCGACTCAGCCGAGGAGAACAGGTCATCAAACTCATCTTCTTTATGTTCAAATTTAGTGAGTTTGGCCTGATCTAGAACATTATAGAGGACTTTGTTTGGATCAAAGCGTCTATTAGGAAGAGTGGCGAGATTTAGTATATTAATCTTTTCTGCCTCTTTCTCTGCATGCTTGTAATCGTGCAGAGTATAGACGCCACACCTTAGAGGAAAAGGAGGCCAGACTTGCTTCTTTGAATTCCTTAGAGTTTTTGTAGTTGATGCAGATGTAAGCTGATATGCTATCTCTTGAGCTAATAGTTTGTCTGGTATATATAAGGGGAGGACATGCGACCTAGCCTGACTGCCGAATACTCTCACATAAGTGAATTTTTCTTCTCCGAACCAGGTTCCTAAGGATATCAAGTCAATCTCTGCTTGAGAGGAAATCTTAGGAGCCAGTTTATCAAACATTGCATAGTAAATAGGTGGCATGAATCCATTTCAGACTTGATATAGGTGGTGTTTATAATGGGCTTTCCACAACTTTTGGTGATAGATATGAATGGGCTTGGGGTCTCGTGGAGTCCATCTCCACCCTAGCACAGGAAACTCAGAATTAAAACAGAGGGTGTCTAAGATGTAAGCACTAAAGTAAAATGGAGGGATGAATCTATTAATAACACGGGATTTGTTTCTGAAGTCAAGAATAGCTGTTGCTAACTTATCCGATAATATATTCCCCCAATCCATGATTTCACTATTACATGCTGCTTCCATCAAAGATACCATCTCTATGGAAAATTTTGAGGAGTCATGCAACCCCCACATTCGACACATCATAGCTCCAGCATAACAATAAGGAGAACATAAGGAATCGACGGAGTACTTACCCGAAGACTCATGTTTGTGTTTTGTCTGGTTCTGTATCCATTCCCATATAGGTGCTGACTCAGTTTCATTTTCATCTCTAAACTTTTCTAGAAATTCTTTATTATACTTCTTCTCTGGTTCGGGCAAATGGTACATTTGTCTCAAATCATTGGGCTGAAACGAACCGAATACTCTCCCATCAATAGCATAGAATGTTCTGTTCGTAATTGCAATTTCTTCAACGGCCCATCTCACCACATTTGTATATGGAAGAATTTTCTCTCGAGCCGCTATCCTATGTAGGTAGGAATCAACCAAATCCTTTAGAGTCACATCGGATTTCTGGCTCGAGCATGCTGTAGCTTGAACCGATGTTTGCTGAGGTTCTTTGGCTTCGACCAGGTTGTAGATGCTTTCCCAAGTAGTATTACCGAGACCAAGACATGTGGTATCTGAGATTAATCCTTTTTTACTTGGTCCTAGATCGGCAACATGTTGTCCTGTTACCACAGAGGCTGAAGCTGTTCCAAATTTCTTAGATTTCTTCCCCATTTGGTCTAAATTTTCTACTACGGAGAAGTTCTGCACAAGAGATAAAATGAACGTAATGTAGAGAATAGATGGCAAAAACCAAGTATGAAAGAATTATGCCAATCAATGAATAATGGAGGATTAACATAAGGCTCCCGCAGATACAATCTCTGAAGAGATTTTTGTATAACTGCTCCATTAATTGGCTGTTTAAACCTGTCAATCATTTAAAAGCTCATCATATCCTTAATTTCCTGAATAGTCCATTTAAGCGTGGATTTGATTTTTTGGCGGTTGGGCGCAAGTGAATCAATATCGGGAAGAGAAAGGCTTTTAATAATAATTAATACAATATGCCAAAGCCATATCAATCCTTTTTGACAGTCGCACTTGGCTTTATCATAATCGGCGATAGGAGGAAAGCTTGAGTGGTTTCATTTATGTGATTGCAGAATCCCCGATCACCGATAGCGATATTGCTAATTCGCATCGGGAGTATTTAGGAGAAGACCTTTCGTTGCATACACATCGCATTCTTCGATTGCCGATAGCGATATCGCATCGGAGCAAGAAGAGGGGCCTTTTGTTATGATTGCTTATTTTCCCGATAGCCAATGGTTATTCATGCTTGTCGCATTGGGGAAAACCAATGGGTCCTTTGTTATGCATCCTTTTCCTATTGCGATATGCGATCTTGCGATTGCTTTATCGCAATAATAAAAAATTATTCATTTTTTATTATAAGACCGATTATATATTATCTCAAAAGGTTTTATAATGTTTTGTTTGCTTCCGAGCCTTTTGAGGAAAATAAGTTGATACCAATTTAATCTAAAAGGGACCCATTTCATATTATAGTTTTTGAAAATAAAATTTTATGAAATGGGGGGTTGTTATATAGCACAATAATTGGCGATTCGCTGGGAGATACAGTTATCTCTGAGAAATATTTAAATATTTGAACTTTCTTTTCATAGAAATCTTATCAAAAAGGAAAATTCTAATATAACTAAGTATACATACATTCTGAATATAATAAAAGCTATTTTTTGCTAATTTCTTTTCTTGTTAAAATTAAATACATTCTAAGTTTTAAATTGGCCTCTATTGGTTGATAATGATAAAACAAAACACCTTTCCAACTTAGCCTTTTTGTTTGACTCCTTTGTCATAGGTAGAGCCTCTGCTGCTAGCAAACGTTCATAGTTTCGACAGGGATACCTTTTAACCATTTGATTGTCCATGATCCCTCCCATCTCAGAGTATGATTAAAAGAATGAATTCAAAATATGCTTTCATATTTTGTATTTCTTTTCTTTTCTATTATTTTGTAATATAAAAAGCCATTGTCCTGGTTTGGTGGCCAACTGTTTGACAATGCCATTCATTGGTTGTAATCTAACTGAACAAGCTAGCTCATGATGAGACCCCTTGTCTTATGCTTATAAGCCATTACCCTGTTTTGGTATGCAGTGTTGGTAATGTCGGTTAAACTATTTCCCAATGATCATGGTAAGCAGGCTTGTGATAAGACCCGTTATCTTTTATATCAAATATTTTAGAATTACACTCTGAGTAATTATAAACTTGGATGAATGGGATGGACAATTGTCTCCCTAAGAGAGAATGGATGACAAGGTAAGAGTTGAAGATGCTAAGATTGAATTAGTTTCTGTTTTGATATTGATAACCTTTTTGTGGCCAATTTGAAAACATTAAAATGATTTACAGTACTTCTAAATCTTGAGAAGATTTCACAAAAATAAAATGGGGTTTTCAGAATGTGAATATACCTCACTTCCTAGAAATTGTCCCTTTTTCTTAAGGCTTCTATTTTGAAAAGTAAATATTAAAATTACTTCTTTTGAACAACTTTTCATATAGCAAAGGCCAATAGAAGCTATTTTACAACTTTATTTCCTAATGGTCCTAAAAACTACAAATCCTACTGAAATTAAAGGAGAAGGGGTTACCTCCTTAATTGAAGAATTTCTTTAAGATGAGGCCATTAATAGGAAGAGAGTCCCTCTTTCTTGATAGATCTTTCAATATGAATGTTGAATGGCCTATCTTCTCGTTGATCTGAAATGGTAAAAGCCACATCTTTTCGAACTTGCTGTGTTTACCTTTATCCTCATGGGCTTTGTCCCATTTCAGAACTAGATCACCAACCTGCAACTATTTAGAACTAGACGAAGCTGAATCAAACGATGACTTGATTATCTGCTGATGTTTTGCATGAGTAATTTTGGCCTTTTCTCTTTCCTCTTCTAATTTTAAGATTTGATCATGTCTGAGTTGGATAGAAGAAGAGGGGCTTTCTTCAATAAACTGAACTAGGGCTAGAGAAGGAAGCACTAGGTTGGTCGGTAGTACTTCTTCTTTCCCATATACAAGATTGAATGGAGAAGTACCTATGGAGGCCTTCTGTGTTATTCTATCAGCCCATAGTGCGAATATTAATGATTTGTGCCAATTTTTATGATTTTTTTCAATAGTTCACTTAATAATTTTGAGTAGATTTTTATTGGTAGACTCTACTAGACCATTACCCTGGGGATAATAATTTATAGAACATTTCAATTTGAATCCTCTTTTAATAGCAAACTCAAATATGGCATTTCTAGAGAAATAAGATGCATTATAAAAAACAAGAGCATTTGGGACACCAAACCTGGTAATGATGGATTGATCTATAAACTCTATTATTCCTTCAGAGTTTGCTGTCTTTAACGGAATTGCTTCAACCCACTTGGTAAAGTAATCAGTAGCAGTAAGGATATAATTATGTTGTTTGGAGGACTGTGGAGTTATTTCCCCAATGATATCTAATCCCCATTGTCCAAAAGGTTGATCAATGTTGACTCGTTGCAAAGGGAAATCTGGTTTTCTTTGTCTTCCATTGGAGATTTGACAACTTTGGCATTTCCTTACATATTCGTGAGTATCTCTGAATAGGATGGGCCAATAATATCCAGCATGAATGATTTTGTGGGCTATTGTGTCAGCTCCAAAATGTCCTCCTGTTGGTCCATCGTGCAACTCCTGCAAAACCATTTGTGCTTCAGGTTTTTCTAGGCATCTTAATAAAACTGAATCATAATTTTGCCTAAAAAGTACATCATCAATGATTATGAAGTTTTTTGCCTTTAATCTAATGGCTCGTTTTTTTTATAAGAGAGATTAGGAGGTGCATATCCATTTTTCAAATAAAAGATTAAATTTGCATATTGAGATTCAGAATTGGTGATACTTATCTGGTTGATTTCTTCAATATGCTCTGTATCACCTGATTCTTGAATGTTGGATGCTCCTGCTAATAACCTGCAAAAACGTTGCCCTCTAACAATCTTTGTTGGCTTGATTTCCAAGTCATATTATTGAAGTGATGTGACCCAATTTTCCCTTTTCTCACCTAATTCCCTCTAGATCAGTAATTGCCTTACTGCAGAAAAAGGAACTATAACTTTTGTATGGGCTTTTAAAAGGAAGGGTCTGTCATGTTTGATAGCTTTATACACAGCAAAGGCTTGTTTTTCAACATTGGAATAATTTATTTTTGCACCTTGAAAGAAACTAAAAAATGAAATCGATGCTTCCAAATTGTGATCATTAATCTAAGTGAGTACTGCTGCATAAGATGAATAGGACGCGATAGTATACAATATGAAATGATTAGAAAAATTAGGATTGCTTAAAGTGGGGGCATTGATTATTGATTGTTTGATTAAATCAAATGTTTCCTAATCCGCAAATCCCCATCTAAACACTGAATTTTTCTTAATCATGGTTTGTAATGGTAAAATGATGTGAGAAAAATCGGGAACAAATCTTTTGACAAAGTTAATTTGACCTAAAAATGACTGCATGGATTTTTTGTTATGAGGAAATGGGATTTCAAAAATCTCCTTAATCCTATCGGGATCAATATAAATACCATCTTTGGATACGATGAAGCCCAAGAGCTTTCCTTGATTTAGAGAAAAGAAGGATTTTTTGGGATTAAGTGAAATACCATACCTTCTACAGCGTTCAAAGATTTGATTCAAATCATGTAAATGGTTGGATCTCTTCTTGGAAAATACAGTAATGCCATCTAAATAAACAACTATTGTTTTGTTGATCAATCGTTTGAAGGCTATATCCATTGCTCTTTGGAATGTAGCTCTTGCGTTAATAAGTCCAAAGACATTTTCTGATAAGCGTAAGTTCCCCATTTTGTTCTGAAAGTAGTTTTGAGTCTGTCATCAGGATGGACCAAAATTTGGTTGTATCCTGAAAAACCATCTAGAAAGGACATTAACTCAGACCCTACTACTGAATGGAGTATCTACTCCATGGTAGGTAATAGGAAATTATCTTTTTGGCTCGCATTGTCCAAATTTCCGAAACCTATACAAATCCTGATGTCGCCATTTTTCTTCCTAATAGGCACCATCTTGGAAACCCAGTTTGAGTGCCGAACAGGAAAAATAATCTTAGCTTTCAAGAGTTTATTGAGTTCTGATTTTATCTGACTCTCTAAGTTTGGATGTATTTTCCTCAACTTTTGTTGAACTGGTTTTTTTTCAAAAAGCATTGGAATGGTATGTTGGATGATTGACGTATCGTATGTTTTTAAGTCATCATACTTCCAAGAGAAGACATGTTTATTTTCTCTTAATAATCTAATAAATGTTATCCTTTCTTCCACAGAAAGCCCTAGTCCTAAATTGATATTTTGAGGGTTCTGCTCAGTACCGAGATTTATCAATTCAAATCTTAAGGTAGAACTTTGGAGTTTTGAATTCGTTACCTGTTTAAACCTGTCTTTAATGTCGTAGAGATCTTCAAGTTTAACCACAGGTTTTGGTATTGAGTTTTCCTCATGTGTTTCTTTCATTTGAAGATCATGATCATTTTCATCAGTGATCTGATCATTGTAGGACTTGTCAGAAGTCAAGAAATCTAAGATGTCTTCATCGTGATTGAACACTCGCCAATTAGTGATGTTGTCAGGAATCGATGGTCTAAAAATCAACTCTACTAAAAATATGTCTGGGCTATAATCTTCGGAAGGTAGGAGTTTAGAAGCAACATTGGCTAACAAGTCTGCTGCTGCATTCTGGGATATAGGAATATGTGAAATATTGAATGCTAAGAAATGAGATATAGGTTCCTGGACTAAAGACTGATAGTGCTTGAGGTGATTAGAGAGATAATGGATTGTATTTAGAACTTGTTTTATGACAATCTCCAAATCGCCAAACACTTTCAGATATTGAACTTTCAAGCCAATAGCTTTATATAGTCCTTGTACCAAGGCTTCATATTCAGCTGTATTATTCGTGCATTCAAATTCTAACCTACAAGAAAGAATTGTTTTTTCTCCCTCAGGGCTGAGTAAAATACACCCTGCTCCTGATCCTTCACTGGATTTAGAACCGTCAAAATATAAATACCAAAATAAAGAATTATCAACAATTTTATTTACAGAATTCTCGGCAACATTAACACATCTTGATCTATCGGTTTGTGAAAAATTTTCGACTTGGGATGTGAAATTGTTTACTAAGAAAGGAGATGGTTGGGCAATATAATTGCCAAAGAATGATTCAGAAGAATAATTTCCCAAAATATTATTGTTAAATGCAATTGGTTGATTCTCCTGTTCGAATTCTGTGACAGTATGAGTCATGTGTTTCTCCCGATTGATTTTTATTTGATTTGGCTTTCCCTTATAGGGTAGTCACATATGAGACCAAGCAGTAAAAATATACCCATGGAGCTTCTCAGACCAATCCGTGCTCAATATTAAACCATAAAACTCAGGTATATCAGCGATTAAGATATCAATTCTTTGAACTACTCGTGGATCAGCCGATAACCTGATAGCTACAGAGTTTATCTCCCCTAAGACCTGGACTTTGGTTCTATCTAACTGCACAATGTGAATTGAAGACTTTTGGGGTTCTATGTTTAGTTTAGAACAAACTGAAGCTCGCATTATATTAGATTATGCCCCTGAGTCAATCAAACAGTTGTGTAGATTCCGGTTGTAGATTTCGTAGGTTAAGAGGAGAGGGGGGGTATGGGAATTTGATCTGTCTCTAAATAGAATCATATCAGTAGCCTCAACTCTACCAGAAGGTGGTTGTCCTGAATCATTTGCAGCTTTAGCACTAGGAAGAGGCGAAGAAGGAACTACATTTAAATCCTTAAGAAGCAATTCCTGCTGATGTTTTAATTTGCTAAGTTAAAACATGGTGATGTTTGCCTTAGTCTTCTTCATGTCATCAACAATATTGTAATCCATTGAATTCGATACTACCAACGTCTTTGATGTTGAAGGTATATTTGAGGATGATGGTTGGTTTTGAGGCACTGTTGTAGCTGGCTTCTTTGTGGGTACCTTTTCCTTTGTAGTATTAGTACCTGCACTCCTTTTCTTTGAACTTGCCTGGACAGGTTCAGGGGCACTTTTTCTCGTAGTAGTTTTTATCACTCAGGTTGTCCCTAGGCTCCTTATAGGGATACGGCCAAGCTAACCACAAACCAATCTTTGGATTGCAGGTTCTAGCCCACCTACAGTCAGAGAGGGCTCTCTCTTTTATGATTCAACTTTTGTTGATGATTTTAGGCTAGCTTTCTGGCTTCCAGGGAGTGTTGTTTGTGATTGGATGGAAGGTAGGATTCTCGAACAAAGAGGTAAGGTAAGGTGTGATAAGTTTCGAACCATGGGGCATGGAGTCACGGATTGAGGCTTGCTTGCGTTTTCTTGGTCACAAGGGGATACGGAGCGGGATAGCCACACATGATACAATTATCAATCTGCTGAAAGTACGAAATGAGAATCAGGGATGAAAGGCAAAGGAGAATCATTTCATCATGCTGAAAAAGAGGAGAAATGGATGAATGGGATCTAGGAGCAATTAAGAATTCCTAAACATGCATTCATATGCGAAAGAAACAGCGTAAACAAGATCATTTAAGTATACATGCTCATAGCTATTTCTGAAGAAAACATCGAGAAATGCAGAAATTGAGCTTAAGGTGTAATGAAACAAATCTTAAGCTATTCTTGTTTCCTGCAATTTAGAAGGCGGAACGGTGGTAACAAACATAAAAGTAAACAGAGGAGAGAAACACTTATTGAATCATGTAGAAGCACAGGAATTCCGTAATCATTCCTTGGCCAATAGAAAACATCAAGTAGTTCCGCAATCCATGCTTTCAGCAATCTTTGATTATGGAAATTATAACAGTTACAGTGCGAGTCTCTACTCGGAGAAATTGCTGGAAAGGAGAGTAACCAACTACTACCAACCAACCAACCCCTCACAACATTGTTTAGGGTGGTATTTATAAGAAAAATATCGGAAAGACATTCATTACAACTGACCTAAATAGGTCTGCTAGAAAACTCTTCAAAATTCTAAGTGTTGCTGGAATTAAATTCAAGTAAATCTTTTTGGCTGCGCTAGGGGTAGCTGGATCAAAAAAGGTGACAATGTGGCCCTTGGGGGCTAGATGTGGTGCTGCTGGAATGATTGTGCTTTGGGAACTGTAGTTCTACTCTGGTGTGAGTTAAATGTGCAATAATTATGATTTGAGGGCTTCAAGTGGCTTCGCCCTCTTTCTTTGAATCTGCTGGAAGGTATTAAGTGTTCTCCTGCTTCAGGCCGCTTGCTCAAGATTTTTACTAATACTCTTTGCCGCTACATTGATGGTTTCCGCCGTCGACTGATACTCTTTGACACGCTTGATACCTGATGATTTGATCTGATACACTTTAAACTCTGTCACTGATCTGTTGTTGTCTTTAAACCGGATCACTTTAGCACGATCGGGTGATTTTCAGGCTTTTTCGGCGTGCAACGGGCTAAGAAATCAAAAGATTCCCCGAAACGACCTATCTCCTGTAGCGATTCGCGATTAGTGCTTTGCGCTAATCGCGCATCAAAAAATGCCTCTGTTTCTTGTTTTGGAGCTCCGAAGTGCAGTTTTTCTTCATGTGCGAAGTTTCAGCTTTTTGGCTGCTGACGTCAGCATGACGTTGGCTGTACGGCGGATGACGTCAGCTGTGGCGGGTCCCGGGTACAGAATGACATGGTGAGGTGCTGGTACTGGAGGTAATGCGATGAACTAGCTCCGATGCGATCGTGATATCGCATCGGCGGGGAACAGAGGGTGCTTTAGTTGGACATTCAGCGCTCGCGACCGTCGACCACCGATATCGCGATATCACGTCGGGTGGTGACGGATGGGTCATAACTTGCGTGGAGAGGAAACTGCAATCTTGCGATGCGATCTGGATTTTAGGGGTCTGCGGAGTGTTAAGGAAGTTGGCAAGGGGTTTGTTTTAGGCGAAAAAGAGTAAGTAAGCGGGTGTGAAGGGCAGTTGAGGTTTTGGAAGGAGTTCGATTACCTCAGAGGGATTTTATACTCTGGAAGGAGTCCATTGTATCTAGAAGGTGGCTTGAAGATTGAGGGTTCTTGCTAAGTTTCAGGTAAACTGAGCAATTCCCGGGGAGTACTTATGGCTATTTTTCAACCAGGGGGAGGGATATTTATATAGGGGATGATTTACATAATATTAGTAGGGGGATGGGAAAATATAGGGAGCTAAATAATAATGTTAGTGGTTAATGTGGAGGTGGTAAGAAAGCGCTAAGTTCAGGAGACCTTAGGCTGTTACAAGGGGGTAGAACCATTCTTTAGAGAAAGTATGGAACAAATTTGAGTAAAGCAGATCTTTACTCAAGCTAGTGTTACGAAATGATGGAACTTAAGAGGTGTCAAGCAGATTTGACCTCCTTTCGGGAAGTTAGTTAATGATTGGGGAAAGCAGAGAAGGGGAGTTAGTTATACCTCTTTTGAGCTTCTCGCATAGAACTGCCTACTGATTGTGTCCTGAGTGAGATGACACCTGAAAATCTGGAACTGATCAGCAATTAGGATACAACAACCTCAGAACTACCTACCCAGCCTACTTACCTAGCATTTTTTTTTCTTTTGATTTGGGTGCACTTAGACTTGCAAACCCTTCATTCATTTTTCTTTTGATGCTTTCCTATCTACATACTACCTTTATTTCTTCCAAGGGCCCAGATTAAGCTGTTGGGCTCCTCTGATTCTCTACCTATCTAAGAATCTACCAAGATTAAGCTGTTTGGACAGATTTACATTCTCTATATTCTAAAACAGGAAATTCAAACCTAGGGAGACCAAGATTAAGCTGTTTGGACCTCCCTTTAACTGAAAATTGGCGATACTGGGAAAACTTTACAAAATTTGGAAGGCAAGTTAATGAACTTGGAGTAGCCTTCTTTTCTTGGAGACTATTAAGCAAATATGGAGCATTACAGCATGCAAAGTATGACATATTTGGCATGTAAAATGTCAATCATAAAATATGATTAACCTGCTGCAGCAGGAAGCTAACAGTGGCTCCACTTGGCGATGGCTTCTCCTTGTGAGAAGCCAAGAACAACAGGTCAGAATGCCTTGGTATTTAGTTGTTGCTATTAAACTGTAAAGCACCACCTGCTTTCTTCTGCGTGCTTCATCATTATAAACTCTTGCAAAAAAAACAAAAAACTAATATACACAACTATGTACAAACCAACCACCATCTGTTCTTTTCAAGCAGGAGGATCATTGTAGTGCTTCAACATCCAACCATTGACCGAGCCTTCTTCGGCTGTGCTACCATCTAGAGACTTGAGAAAATAGGTGTTATTGCCTTGCACAACGCTGATAATGTATGGGCCTTTCCACAAAAAATAAAATTTCGTGTGTTTGCCCTTATCTTCTCTACGTGCATCCCATATTAGAACTTTGCTGCCTACCCAGAAATCCTTTGCTTTAGTCTTCTTATCAAACATCTTCTTGAGTTTTTCCTGTAGAACCTGAGCTCTGTTGAAAACTTGTTCTCTGGTTTGCTGAAGGTGAATGGTCTGATTAACTCTTCTCTGCATGTCATTCGGTTCAGCCTGAATTTCTTGCAACAATTTGATAGTAGGTATGCCCAGAGATGAAGGAAACTAGGCTTCCATGCCATATACAAGTTCATAGGGGCTCATCCCGATGGATTTTTGGGTGGACAGTCTGTCTGCCCATAGAGCATTTGTGAGCTTTTTATGCCAATTCTTTTTGTTTTCTTCTAGCATCTTCTTTATGATATTGATGAGGCTCTTGTTGGAAGACTCGGCCAAGCCATTACCTTGTGGGTAATAAGCTGTGGAGTGACCTAAGGTAATATGGTATTTGTGGCAAAAGTTAATGATTTTTTTAGATTTGAAAGCAGCAGCGTTGTCAGTAATAATTTTCTCTGGGAAGCCAAATCTAGAAGGGATGTTGCTCTCAAGGAATTGGATAATGGTGGAGTCACTGGCTTGTCTACACGGGATGGCTTCAATCCATTTGGTGAAATAGTCGGTGGCTGTTAGAATCCATTTATGTTGGCCTGAGGAAGAGGGATGGATTTCTCCAATGAAGTCAAGCCCCCATTGTTGAAAAGGTTTCTCGGTTGAAACATGCTTTAGGGGCAAGGGTAATAGCTTTCTTTTTCCTTCAAAGATTTGGCATTTGTGGCATGAGGCAGTAAACTTCTTCACATCTACAAATAAAGAAGGCCAGTAGTAACCAGCTCGTAAGATCTTGTCAGCCGTGGATTTCCAATATAAGTGTCCTCCGCAGTCACCTGCATGAAATTCTTTCATGATGCTATTAGTTTCATTTATAGTTAAACATTTAAGAAAAACACCTTCATAATTTTTCCAAAACAAAGCACCATCTATGACAAAGAAGTTTGATGATTTCATCCTTAAAAATCTCTTCTTGGTTCTGGACAATCCTGGGGGAGCACACAGGTTTAACAATACAAAGCAAATATCAGCGTACCAAGCGGACCGTATGAAGGTTTCACTGTGGAGTCGCCAGCTCCGATTCATCGTCCAGTTGATTAATGTCTAATGCTTGGAAGTTTGTTTCAGCCATTAGCTTGGCTAGCCCTTGTCCTTTTATGAGCTTGGTGGGCTTTATCTCAATGTCGTATTCAAGGATGCTAGCGATCCATTTACCTCTTCTGCCTTCCAGTCCCTCTTGAGTTAGTATATCCTTTACAACAACATTAGGTACATATGCGATCACATGGGAGTACAAGATGTAAATTCTAAAGTCTTTGATGGCTTTGACCAGGGCGTAGGCTTGCTTCTTCATAATCTGAAATTTTAGGGGTGCGTCTCTGAAAGCTCGGCTGAAGAAAGCAATTGGCTTCTCGTTACACTGATAATATTTCTGCAGAAGGACCACGGCTATAGTGTGTTCAGATGCGAAGGAAAAAATGATAAAATCTCTCTGAAATTGAGGACTGGTGAGGACAGGTGTTTGAGTCAGGGCAGTTTTTATACTCTTGAAAGCTTGCTTGGCTTCAAGAGACCATCTTACCTTGGCGTCCTTTTTTAGCATGTTTCTCAATAGCCTTACTAGCTCGGCCAAATTTGGGATAAATATCCTCAGGAAGTTGATCTTTCTGAGGAATGCTTGCAATTATTTTGTGTTTCTTGGGTAAGGGATTTGGAGGATAGCTTGAATTCTTTCTGGGTCAATTTTGATCCCATCTTTTGATATTATATGCCCTAAAAGCTTGCCTTCCTCCAGGGCAAGTAGAGACTTCTTAGGGTTCAAGGAAATGTCGTATTTCCTACATGTGATGAAAATTTTCCTTAAGTGCTTAAGGTGCTCTCGATCGGATTTGGAAAATGGGGTCAGGTCATCCAGGTAAACTACAAGGAAATCGTGTATCTCCCTGGCGAACGCAATATCCATTTCCCTTTGAAAGGTAGTGCCGGCGTTTTTCAGCCCAAAAGGCATCTTAACATACTTGAACATTCCCCAGGGTGTGGTAAAAGTTGTTTTGTCTTGATCGTCTGGGTGAACAAGGATTTGGTTAAATCCTGAGAATCCATCTAGTAGAGAAATGCTAGAGGAACCCACTATTCTTTGCAAGATATGATCCATTTTGGGCAATGGGTAGTGGTCTTTTAGAGAGACCTGGTTTAAATTTCTCAAATCTACACACAGTCTTATCTCTCATGTTTTCTTTCTGGTGGGAACTAAGTTAGACACCCATTCAGAGAATCTAATGGGCACAATGATACCTGCTTCAAACATTCTTTTTATTTCTTTTTCAATCAAGGGAAGAAGCATGGGGTTGATTCTTCTGAGTTTTTGTTTGAACGGTTTCTGGTTTGGTTTTAAGGGAATGGTATGTTGGATTACTGAAGTTTCAAAGGACTTTAAGTCCTCATAACTCCAGGCAAATACATCTTGAAATTCTTTGAACAAATCCACATATTTCGGTTTTTGGTCAGGAGGCAGATTTTTGGATAGTTTAATCATTCTAGGATGTTCTGTTGTTCCTATGTTGTGTTCTTCTATGGCGGAATTCAAGGGTTCCATCTTTGGTTTCTTGGCCACATCGTTGTCATCAAACATGTCTTCCAATGGAGTAAGGTCGAGAGGCAGAACATTTCCTTTTAGGTCAATAAACTCATCTTTTACTTTCACTGTCTCATGTGAACAAAGCTGTTTCAGTTGCCCTATGTTTTTACTGTCAAAAATAGTTGGGCTTAGGATTTGTTTAGATGTGACAACTGTTAGATTCAGGTGTTTTTCTTCTGCCAACTGTTTTGATTTGGCTATCACATCCATGTCAATGTTTGTGTTAGAGAATTCGTCCTCTAGAGTCAAAAAATTGTTAATCTGGGCATCATCTTGGAATACCTGCCAATTCTCGACATTGTTAGGAACTGAAGGTCTATGTTTTATTTCAGCAGTGAAGTGTTGACTTGGCTCAAAGGGAAGCTTACATGTGCTGGCAAAGGTGGCTAGGCTATGGGCATGAATATTATGATCTCGTGCAATTTTGGCCAGCTCAAATTCACTGAAGGCGCTAAGAAATTCACTGGCAGTGGCTCTGTAAGCTCTCATTCTACTATCATTAGCGACAAAGTTACCCTTTATCTGTTGTATGATCAAATCCGAATCACCTAGGATGGAAATGGTGGTAGCTCCCAGGGTTTTAAACAACTTGAGACCTAAGAGAAGAGCTTTGTACTCCGCCATATTGTTTGTACATCTAAAATTGAGTCTATATGCATGGCCTTGTGCGCGATTCTCATGAGTATTGTAAATCCACACTCCAGCCCCTGCTCCTAACTTGTTAACTGAACCATCAAACTCTAAATACCATGTGGTTTCTCGTCCAAGGTGTGTATTAGGGATTCGAGTGGTATGTGGAGCAGATGAGCTGGGAATTTCTGTTTCGGGATTTTCTTCTTGCCCTGTGTTGGTTGCCTTGGCTGTTGAGATAATTTCATGGGTATTGGCAACTGATCTCTCATTGACATTCGTTCCTTGCTCCAGAGATGACGAATTGTCATGAGTTGGAGGGCTTGTGTTATCATTAAACAAAATAAAAGAATCCATATCAGAATGGATTGAGTATATTGGAAAATTTTGGGGTTTTTCCTCACTACTTATCACATACTTCATTAATGTTTCTCTATAAAGTCTATTTGGTTGCCCAAAGATAGATATGGTGGCGTAAGAGAGGTCGAGTTCAAGGGATCCTTGCAATTTTTCTCCCCACGATCTGGATAGCAGCATACCATACTTCGTGGGAATGTCGGCAACTACTACGTCCATTAAGATTGTCTTGTTGGGGAATTGGACTAGGGAGACACAAAGGTCTTTGATCAGGCCTAGACATTTGACCTGACTTGAATCAAACAAATAAAGATCTTTGTATTGTCTAGTGACATCGAGATTCAACCTTTCCATTACAGCTTTGGGAATGAGGTTATGTGAGGCGCCTGAGTCAAACATAGCATTGTGCAGTATCTTGTCATGTATGTGCAGGCTGACATAGAAAGGTGGAAAAGGTCCGTATGTTGTTTTTCTATCAACTTCTGGCCCGAACAGTAGTTCAGGGGTATCATCTAAAACATTTACATCATCCCTAACTTTCGGCAATTGAAGTGAATTTTGAATTTGTTGTCTATATACATCATGCTTAGCCAGTTCTGAGAGGGGAATGGAGATCTTGAGTTTTCCAATTTCTGTTTCTAAACTAAACGGTTTTTCCACTAAGTTCCTGGCATTGATGGTGGTGAACTTTTCTTTTTCAGGCATAGTCTCTAAATTTTCCTTTGGAGTGTCAGTATCACAGTGTATGACCGTTTTTGGTATCTCTGTTTTGGGAAGATGTTCAGGAATGCTCTTCAGATCGTTTTCTGGATGGGAGGTGGGCAGAGGCTACTCAATAGAGAAATGTGTATCTGTTACATCCTCCACAAAAACCTGATGAGGATTTGGGATAGGGCTGTCAGCTCGTTGGCTGTTAGTGATCTTCCTTTTAGTGTTGTTGGGCTGTTTTCTATCTTTTGCTTTGCTAGGTGGAAGAACATCGACAGTCCGTGTTCTTAGCTTGTATTGCTTATGTACCTCATATATAGCAGTGTCATATCCTTTTTTAAAGTGAAAGGACTCACCTGATTTGGTGCGGAATTGTTTGGTATCAAGGTATGGTCGGTTCTCTTTCGTGAGGAAGGTTTGCTGTTCGTTTTCTGAATCAACCAGGTTCATTAGGGTCCCGTCTGTGGGCTCAGCAGATGTAGACGCCTCGACATATTTTTCTTGAAAAGGAGGCCTAATGTCGTGGTCCTGACTAGCCCTGCCTGCATTCAAGTTTTGGGTTTTTCTGAAGTTTGGGTTCCTTGTGGCATTGGGCTGTTGACCTTCACATGAATTTTTCCTCTCAACATTGTCTAATCTGTCCCCCAGCCTGTGCATGGTACTAACGACCGCATCTAGCTTCTGCTCGAAAGAGGAAGGTTCTTCTTTGAAAGTGGTTCTTCTCTCAGTTCTGGTTCTGTTTCTTTTAGCGATTAGATTTGCCTCCACGCTCACTGCAACGTCTTGCATATCTGCGAGGCTTTGAGGGGCTCTTTCCCTTAATTGATACGCCATCTCGGCATCGAAACCGTCCAGAAATTTGTATAATGCGAGGTCGGGTGGACATCTTAAATTCGGTGGTATTGCATTGTAAACATTGTTAAATCTGGCGCAGTAATCCAGAACAACTTCCCCAGGTCCTCTCTTGATAGTATCATACTCGGAAAGTATGTGCAGGGGGTCTTTCTTTTTCTCCCATCTGTTAATGAATGTCTGGTATAAGGCTTCCGGGTTTAGTATAGAATTAGGTGGAAGTGCCCTAAACCAGGTTCTGACATCACCGGTCAAACTTTGGACAAAGATATTCATTCTCACACTCTCATCATCTATATCATAACTCTTGAAATAATCCTGCATTTTCTTTGTATGTTGTAGGGCGGTGCAGGAGGCTGTGCCATCGAAATAAGTGATTTTCGATTGGTAGTCCTGAGGCACAACCCCGGGATTAGCGGGTAATTGTAATGGTGCGTACCTAGCCATGATGACGGGGATGAGCAGAACACCTAAGACGACGGGGATTACAGGAATAATAGGGGAGGAAGGAGTAGTAGAGGTATTAGGGATATGGGATAGAGGTATGGCGGAGCTACTTGGAGAAGAGGGTGATGAGTCAGAGGAACTCGGGGTTGACCGGAATAAAAGTTTAACAGGGGTTGGGACAACAATCGGCTGAATTGTTTCAGGACTAGCAGCAGTTTGGTAGTCTTTTTGCTTTTGTTTTCTGACGATCTTAGGAATTAAATTCAGATTTTCAACGACAGGTGAGTTGTTTGGGTCAGGATTTGATCGTGTATTACGTGTTTGTTTCTTAGGAGCCAGCTTCTAATATATTTTTTGGAAAATTTTCTAAAAACGCAACAACATAGGTCGACCGAGCCTTTCACAAGTTGGTTTCTTCCTCTGTAGAGCTGCAGACTGGTTCAATCAATTTATCTAAGGGAAAGTTCCCCAGTGGAGTTTCCATTATGTTATCACTCAGGTTGTCCCTAGGCTCCTTATAGGGATACAACCGAGGTAACCAAAAACCAATCTTTGGATTGCAGGTTCTAGTCCACCTGCAATCGGAGAGGGCTCTCTCTTTTATGATTCAACTTTTGTTGATGATTTTAGGCTAGCTTTCTGGCTTCAAGGGAGTGTTGTTTGTGATTGGATGGAAGGTAGGATTCTCGAACAAAGAGGCAAGGTAAGGTGTGATAAGTTTCGAACCATGGGGCATGGAGTCACGGATTGAGGCTTGCTTGCATTTTCTTGGTCACAAGGGGATACGGAGCGTGATAGCCACCCAGGATACAATTATCAATCTGCTGAAAGTACGGAATGAGAATCAGGGATGAAAGGCAAAGGATAATCATTTCATCATGCTGAAAAAGAGGAGAAATGGATGAATGGGACTTAGGAGCAATTAAGAATTCCTAAACATGCATTCATATGCAAAAGAAACAACGTAAACAAGATCATTTAAGTATACATGATCATAGCTATTTCTGAAGAAAACATCGAGAAATGCAAAAATTGAACTGAAGGTGTACTGAAACAAATCTTAAGCTATTCTTTTTTCCTGCAATTTAGAAGGCGGAACGATGGTAACAAACATAAAAGTAAACAGAGGAGAGAAACACTTATTGAATCATATAGAAGCACATGAATTCCGTAATCATTCCTTGGCCAATAGAAAACATCAAGTAGTTTCACAATCCATGCTTTCAGCAATCTTTGATTATGGAAATTATAATAGTTACAGTGCGAGTCTCTACTGGGAGAAATTGCTGGAAAGGAGAGTAACCAACTACTACCAACCAACCAACCCCTCACAACATTGTTTAGGGTGGTATTTATAAGAAAAATATCGGAAATACATTCATTACAACTGACCTAAACAGGTCTGCTAGAAAACTCTTCAAAAGTCTAAGTGTTGCTGGAATTAAATGCAAGTAAATCTTTTTGGCTGCGCTAGGGGCAGCTGGATCAGAAAAGGTGACAATGTCACCCTTGGGGGCTAGATGCAGTGCTGCTGGAATGATTGTGCTTTGAGAACTGTAGTTCTTCTCTAGTGTGAGTTAAATGTGCAATAATTATGATTTGAGGGCTTCAAGTGGCTTCGCCCTCTTTCTTTGAATCTGCTGGAAGGTATTAAATGTTCTCTTGCTTCGGGCCGCTTGCTCAATATTTTTACTGATACTCTTTGCCGCTACATTGATGGTTTCCGCCGTCGACTGATACTCCTTGACACACTTGATGCCTGATAATTTGATCTGATACACTTTAAACTCTGGCACTGATCTGCTGTTGTCTTTAAACCGGATCACTTTGGCACGATCGGGCGATTTTCAGGCTTTTTCGGCGCGCAACGGGCTAAGAAATCAAAAGATTCCATGAAACGGCCTATCTCTCGTAGCGATGTGCGATTAGCGCTTCGCGCTAATCGCGCATCGAAAACTGCCTCTGTTTCTTGTTCTGGAGCTCCGAAGTGAGATTTTTCTTCCTGCGCGAAGTTTCGGCTTTCTGGCTGCTGACGTCGGCTGTACGGTGGATGATATCAGCTGTGGCGGGTCCCTGGTACAGAATGACATGGTGAGGTGCTGGTACTGGAGGTAATGCGATGAACTAGCTCCGATGCAATCGCGATATCGCATCGGTGGGGAACGAAGGGTGCTTGAGTTGGACATTCGGCGCTTGCGACCGCTGACCACCGATATCGCGATATCGTGTCGGGTGGTGACGGATGGGTCATAACTTGTGTGGAGAGGAAACTGCAATCTTGCGATGCGATCTGGCTTTTAGGGGTCTACAGAGTGTTAAGGAAGTTGGCAAGGGGTTTTTTTTGGGCGAAAAAGAGTAAGTAAGCGGGTGTGAAGGGCAGTTGAGGTTTCGGAAGGAGTCCAATTACCTCAGAGGGATTTTATACTCTGGAAGGAGTCCATTGTATCTGGAAGGTGGCTTGAAGATTGAGGGTTCTTGCTAAGTTTCAGGTAAATTGAGCAATTCTCGGGGAGTACTTATGGTTATTTTTCAACCAGGGGGAGGGATATTTATATAGGGGATGATTTACATAATATTAGTAGGGGGATGGGAAAATATAGGGAGCTAAATAATAATGTTAGTGGTTAATGTGGAGGTGGTAAGAAAGTGCTAAGTTCAGGAGACCTTAGGCTGTTACAAGGGGGTAGAACCATTCTTTAGAGAAAGTATGGAACAACTTTGAGTAAAGCAGATCTTTACTCAAGCTAGTGTTACGAAATGATGGAACTTAAGAGGTGTCAAGCAGATCTTGACCTCCTTTGGGGAAGTTAGTTAATGATTGGCGAAAGCAAAGAAGGGGAGTTAGTTATACCTCTTTTGAGCTTCTCGCATAGAACTGCCTGCTGATTGTGTCCTGAGTGAGATGACACCTGAAAATCTTGAACTGATCAGCAATTAGGATACAACAACCTCAGAACTACCTACCCAGCCTACTTACCTAGCATTTTTTTTTCTTTTGATTTGGGTGCACTTAGACTTGCCAACCCTTCATTCATTTTTCTTTTGATGCTTTCCTATCTACATACTACCCTTATTTCTTCCAAGGGCCCAGATTAAGCTGTTGGGATCCTCTTCTTCTCTACCTATCTAAGAATCTGCCAAGATTAAGCTGTTTGGACAGATTTACATTCTCTATATTCTAAAACAGGAAATTCAAACCTAGGGAGACCAAGATTAAGTTGTTTGGATCTCCCTTTAACTGAAAATTGGCGATATCGGGATAGCTTTACAAAATTTGGAAGGAAAGTGAATGAAATTGGAGTAGCCTTCTTTGCTTGGAGACTGTTAAGCAAATATGGAGCATTGCAGCATGCAAAGTATGACATATTTGGCCTGTAAAATGTCAATCATGAAATATGAATAACCTGCTGCAGCAGGAAGCTAACAGTAGTCACAGGAAAAGCTTCGTGTTCAGTTTCGGTGTCGGAGTTAGGCAATATGAAGTCCCACATTCCATGGCATTCAACAACTTCTTCTTCTTCAAATTCATCGGATGGTGAAATTGTTTCATCTTCTTCTTCTTCCTCAGGGTCTGAATCTGCATTCAATATAAGATTTGGTGGTTTTGACTTAGGCTTCTTAAAATTCCTATATGGTTTGTTTGTTGAAGTTTCTACTACTTGCTTTTTAATTTCAACCATTTCATTTGACATTGTTTTGAGGACCTTTTGAAGACCCTCCATATCGTATGGATCTTTGGTGATTTTCTTCTTTGAATCATCCTTGAAATAAACTCTTTTGGATTTCCTATCTTTGAGAGCAGTTTTCTTTTCCAAAGTGATAATACATTTTTCCATAACGAGGGCTTCTTTCATGTTTTCAGCCAAAGTTGTTTTCCCAGCCCTATCTACAAAAATGGCTATATTTGAAGGTAAGGCTGTGATGTACCACTCGCTTCTAATTTGTTCACTTGGCTTGGAATCGGTGGGGATTTTATTCAAGAGCTTATTGAATCGGGAGTTAAACTCCTTAATTGGTTCTCTATATTTGATCCTTAGATTTGAAAGATCATTAATCAGTGTGGCCAAGGATCTATCATCGCTATATTTGGTAAGAAACAGCTCCTGAAAGATATTCCAACTAGTAATGGATCCAGAGGGCAAGGAAAAATACCAAGACCCAGCTGATCCTTGTAACGTGTAGGGGAAAAGCCTAGCTACAAAATCTTCTTCTGTTACTCCTTCTAGATTAACTGACAACATGAAATTACTTATGTGTTCCTCAGCTAATGTTCCAGCTTCTGGATTAAACTTTGGTAACCACTTCTCAGGATAATCAGGTAATGGATGTAATGGTGCAGGCATAGTGACTGCACCAGGATTGTTCCATGGATTCTGAGCCATCTTGGGAGTACCAACGATTGTCGGTGGTGTTCCAGGTGCTTAGGGAGGAGGTGGTAATCAAGACTGAATAGGTTGTGATGTTGAAGGTGGTGAACCCTGGTGAACAATAATATGTAATGGGAAGTGGATGTTTGAATTCACACTAGAGATAATGAGATGGAAGATGATGGAGGAAAGGTCTCACTACCAGAACCTTCAGTGTTTTTTTAGCCTTTTTCCTTTGGCGTGAAGGCAACTCAACAGGTTCAATGCCGAGTTTTTCTCTTTGAAGTCTGGTGAGAGGATGAGGAAGATGGAATTGCGAAGTCTCACTACCTTGAGATACTTCAGATCTTTGAGGTGATATGGAAAAGCCTTGAAGTTTCTGGATGATAGACTAA
Organism: Pinus taeda; assembly: GCA_000404065.3. Taxonomy (NCBI): domain Eukaryota; kingdom Viridiplantae; phylum Streptophyta; class Pinopsida; order Pinales; family Pinaceae; genus Pinus; species Pinus taeda. Next base: position 79,825 of record APFE031644474.1, read on the forward strand.
ACTTCAGGGGACTCCGGACTTAAATGTTCTGAAGTATGATGGGGTTGAGCAGTGGTAGTTGATCCCTCTTCTTCTCATTTGGACACTAGTGTTTCAGAATGAAAACATGAGGTCTGAGGTGAGGTGGAGGGTGATTTACTCTGAGAATGGTCTGTAGGTTTTGATTTACTCGCCATTCATAGTTGATGGCCCTCCTTATAGCGCCAAAAATGTTGATGCCCCAAAATTTTTTGCATCAACATCGGGGGATAACCACCAGGTCCAGACCTTAATAAAGCTCCTTTTCCATTTGCGATGGTGGCTCCAACTGGATATAATGGGACTAGTTTCCCAGTAATGAATAAAAGGGGTGGATGAGTGATTGGTTTTCTAATAAGTGATAATGAATGGAGGATTTAATCTATAAGCGAAAACACAAATGACTATTTATCCCGTGAAGATTTTATTCTTAAGTGCAACGTTTGATGATCTGTGTTCATCAATAGGCATATAGATGACACTATTCAATAAACAAAGACATTCATTTAAATAATAATTTCTTCGTTCAAATAGTTGAACGAAGTAATTGATAAAACATTGTTACACTTATCTTTTTATATTACTGATACATGTATGATTAGAAGAATAACAAACTGTAAATATCCAGTAGTGGAAAGTATAAAGAATGTTGTTAAAACACATGCATATATTCAATAATAGCAAGAATTATCAAACAACAATTCACATAAAAAGAATGAATTCAGACATAGATAATAGTAGCATTTGAGCTGCAAATCATTCCCAACGTCAATCGCAATTCGAATTCCTTCTTCCAACTCAGAAATACTTTTAAATAAAGGCAGTAGTGCACATCCACATAAAAGCTTTGTTATCAAAATTGGAATAATTGGTCTAGTTTCCATAAAAGAATATGCCTAAAGTACAGTAGTGAAACCTCAGGCTTAAGTCATATACAAAAACTTACAGCCCTTTCGAAATACATGAAATGGTCTATAAATACTAAATTAAACTAAAAAACTACAAAATTAAAATGCTACTAAATTGGTATAACTTAATTTTGAATATCTCCCCCACAACAATCTGGTAGTTGGCAGCATGATTCATCACTCTGGTTGTTTGCCTTTTGACCTGAGTTGGCATATCGCCAGCATTGGTTCGAATTCTTGAGGGCAAATGAGACGAGAATTGATTTGAGCAGCACATGTGGCATCATGTATATCGAGAATGATACACCCGATTGCATCGTTAGGCACTTGAGGGTGGCTCTCTAGCTGTATGGTTTTACTAAGAACAACCAATAGGTGTCCCAAGTTAAACTCTTAATCCCTGTGATCAATCTCCCATTCTTTTCTAGCTCTTGGTAACATGATTGCTCGAATGTTTTGGCCGATAATAATTTACCTGATGTACATTGAGAGATCATGTTAGATAAATAGAGAGTATTGTTAATCAAATCAATCAAATTGTTTGTATATAATTTGCATCTAGAAACTGCTCTCTCTGCTTTCATCAATTGGGACTGCCATTCCATGAATAGAATTTCTTTATGGGATTCTAAGATTTTAGGCAAGTTCACTTCCTATCCCTCATTAGTGTCCTGCCAAGTAAGAAAATCCATTAAAGTCTCATAAGCTTGCTCTAAGTCATGTCTGGCATCAACTGATTTATCTATTATAGATGTTGTTATGTCACACAGAGGTTCAACTTGGGGAATTTTATGACACAACAATATTATTTGTGTTATCAGTGCCTTATTAATCTGTATTGCCTCTGCTCTGAAATCGGCAGGGTGGGGAAGACTCTTGAACTTCTCTACTTGAGCTGATAATTGAGAAATTTTCTCATCCTTTGTCTTTACCATCTATTCATTCAATGCCTTCCATTTTGCTAATGTCTGCGATAATTATTCCTGTCTCTGAATCGCTCCCGAATCTGCCCTCTGTTTCTCTTCAAGCAACTATTTGTTCAGTTGGTTATTTAACTGTTGCTGCGTGGACAATTGCTGTTGTAGTTGTTCTACTTTCTGTTGTGCCTCTGATAGCTGTGCTTGTAGTGAAGCAATCACCTGATCCTTTTCTTTCAACAAATTGCTCACCTCCGATGCCTTCTCATGCTGGCAGCCGAATAGGCTCCAGTATATTGGGGCAACTTTGTCAGGTCATCGGAAGGATCGAATTCTTCCTTCCAAAATACATTGGTTGTTACTGTTTGTTTAGGGAACAGGGAAGGTTGATCAATCCTTCTCATTTTCCGTTGTTGCTTTATTAGAGCCCTGTGTTTTGGGCTATAGAAGACATCTAATGGAGGAATATCCTCCACCTGCAAAATGATTTGATCCGAAGGATCCTTGGGAATTATTTATAATTCTGTAGTAGGGGGTAGACCGCTGGTTCCTTCGCTTGGAACCTCTTTCGATGTTGTATCCTGTGTATCGTCCACTTTGGATTTATCGACATCCCTTGAGCTCTCAAGATTGCTTATAATTGAATCAAATTGTTGCCATTCCTGGAGCAATTTTGGGTCAATTTGAGTGTCGACATTCACATCCTTGCTGCTCTATTCGTGCTGCCTTCTCTGTTCCTCGTCACGTATTCTCTCTTGTTCCTTCCTCTGTGCTTCTTCTTGTTCTTTACTCAGAAGTTCCTCCTGCTCTCTTATTTGTACTTCTTCAAAAAAATTTGATGTAGCAGGAGGTTCATTGGTAAGTTGTTGTTCAGCCTCGCTTGATTGTGTCATCGGTGCAGTGGCTAACAAATCTAGAGGCAGAGTTTGCAACCTCTGCTCTCTAAGTTTGTTAAATTCAACTAACCCGTCGTCATGGTATCTCATTTTAGCAATCGCTTGCACCTGAAATAGTGACTCGGCCGAGGAGAAAAGGTCATCAAACTCATCTTCTTTATGTTCAAATTTAGTGAGTTTGGCCTGGTCTAGAACATTATAGACGACTTTGTTTGGATCAAAGCGTCTGTTAGGAAGAGTGGCGAGATTTAGTATATCAATATTTTCCACCTCTTTCTCTTCATGCTTGTAATCATGCAGAGTATAGACGCCACACCTTAGAGGAAAAGGAGGCCAGACTTGCTTCTTTGAATTCCTTAGAGTTTTTGTAGCTGATGTGGATGTAAGCTGGTATGCTATCTCTTGAGCTAATAGTTTGTCTGGTATATAGAAGGGGAGGACATGCGGCCTAGCTTGATTGCTGAAAACTCTCACATAAGTGAATTTTTATTCTCCGAACCAGGTTCCTAAGGCTGTCAAGTCAATCTCTGCTTGAGAGGAAATCTTAGGAGCAGGTTTATCAAAAATTGCATAGTAAATAGGTAGCATGAATCCATTGCAGACTTGATATAGGTGGTGTTTATAATGGGATTTCCACAACTTCTGGTGATAGATATGAATGGGCATGGGGTCCTGTGGAGTCCATCTCCACCCTAGCATAGGAAACTCATAATTAAAATAGAGGGTGCCTAAGATGTAAGCACTAAAGTAAAATGGAGGGATCAATCTATCAGTAACATGAGATTTTTTTCTGAAGTCAAGAATAGATGCTGCTAACTTATCCAATAATATATTCCCCCAATCCATGATTTCACTATTACATGCTGCTTCCATCAAAGATACCATATCTATGGAAAATTTTTAGGAGTCATGCAACCCCCACATTCGACACATCATAGCTCCAGCATAACAATAAGGAGAACATAAGGAATCGACGGAGTACTTACCCGAAGACTCATGTTTGTGTTTCGTCGGGTTCTGTCTCCATTCCCGTATAGGTGCTGACTCAGTTTCATTTTCATGTCTAAACTTTTCCATAAATGCTTTATTATACTTCTTCTCTGGTTCGGGAAAATGGTACATTTGTCTCAAATCATTGGGCTAAAACAAACCGAATACTCTCCCATCAATAGTGGATAATGTTCTGTTTGTAATTGGAATTTCTTCAACGGCCCATATCACCACATATGTATATGGAAGAATTTGCTCTCGAGCCACTATCCTGTGTAGGTAGGAATCAGCCAAATACTTTAGAGTCGCATCGGATTTCCGGCTCGAGCTTGTTGTAGCTTGAACCGATGTTTGCTGAGGTTCTTTGGCTTTGACCAAGTTGTAGATGCTTTGCCAAGTAGTATTACCAAGACCAAGACATGTGGTATCTGAGATTAATCCTTTTTTACTTGGTCCTAGATCGACAGCATGTTGTCTTGTTACCACAAAGGCTGAAGCTATTCCAAATTTCTTATATTTCTTCCCCATTTGGTCTGAATTTGCTACTGCGGAGAAGTTTTGTACAAGAGATAAAATGAACGTAATGCGAAGAATAGATGGAGAAAACCAAGTATGAAAGAATTATGCTAATCAATGAATAATGGAGGATTAACATAAGGCTCCCACGGGTACAATCTCTGAAGAGATGTTGGTATAACTACTCCATTAATTGGTTGTTTAAATGTGTCAATCATTTAAAAGCTCATGATATCCTTTATTTGCCGAATAGTCCATTTAAGCGTGGATTTGATTTTTTGGCAGTTGGGCGCAAGCGAATCACTATCGGGAAGAGAAAGGCTTTTAATAATAATTAATACAATATGCCGAAGCCATATCAATCCTTTTTGAAAGTCGCGCTTGGCTTTATCGCAATCGGCGATCGAAGGAAAGCTTGAGTGGTTTCATTTATGTCATTGCAGAATCCCCGATCGCTGATAGCGATATTACTAATTCACATCGGGAGTATTTAGGAGAAGACCTTTCATTGCATACACATCGCATTCTCCGATTGCCAATAGTGATATCACATCGGAGCAAGGAGAGGGGACTTTTGTTATGATTTCTTATTTTCCTGATAGCGGATGGTTATTTGCACTCGTCGTATCGAGGAAAACCAATGGGTCCTTTGTTATGCATCCTTTTGCTATTGCGATATGCGATCTTGCGATTGCTTTTTCGCAATAATAAAGAATTATTCATTTGTTATGATAAGACCGATTATATATTATCTCAAAAGGTTTTATAATGTTTTGTTTTCTTCTGGGCCTTTTGAGGAAAAATAAGTTGATACCAATTTAATCTAAAAGGGACCCATTTCATATTATAGTTTTTGAAAATAAAATTTTATGAAATGGGGGGTTGTTGTATAGCAAAACACACCCCTATACGTATTTCCTCATTCATAAATCGTGATAATTGATACATGAAGTACTTTCAAATCTTTCACATGTTCTCACAATTTCTATCGCATATCATGCAAGGGAACTACTACATTATGCAAGGTGACCAAATCCTCATAAGGATGCCTCATAGTGTCTCCTAGTGCTAGGATTTAATCATACATAGTGGCATGAAGTCCCTTCAAGTAGGCATGTGCAAAAGACTACTTATGATTCTATGCTTGGATTTGTTTTATCTATTTCCTTGCAACTTGTAATTCCTTTTCCATTTGTTTCTTTTTTACTATTAGGTAATATGCATTTTCTTTTGAATATCCCACAAAGGTTAAGTTGGTTGAGGCAATGATTTGAGGATTCCTCTTGGTGCCAGTGATGATCACCCCCTGTTTCTAAATGAAAGTAATATGTTCCAAATTATTGGGGAAATATTTCTTCCTTTCCTGCACAATTATATTCTAGAGCTCACTGAAGATAATGTTAGAAATCCATGATTGGCTCATCATATAGAGGAGATATTTTATCCTCATCACCTAGGGTATTCCCATCTGTAGAGGGAAGTGGAGGCTAACTAATGATTTATTTTATACTTGGCATGAGTTCAACATCATGTTTTGTCTTCCCTTGTTCTATCTCCATGTCATGCACTAATATCTACTCGCCAATCTCTTGGACAAGATCTTGATCCTCCTCTTGCTTTCTTTCTTCTTCTTCATGTTGTTTCTTCCTTTCTTCTTATACCTACTTCAATATATCTTCTTCTTCTTTCTTTGTCCTTAACTCATATTGTAACAACACTTCCTCCAATTCCTTCCTTTCTTGCTACTCCTTCTGCTTCCATCTTTCCTTTTGTTTCCTCTCTACTTCCCACTGCTTCCTTTTTCTTTCTACTGCCATAGTCACTTTTAGAATTAATGGATCCTCTTTAAAATTGTAGCTTTTCTCCTCTAATTGGTTATGGGAAACCTTCCTATTATATTTAATACTCACTGGAGTTCATTGCTTTGGATGTTTTGCTTCTAGAGTAAAACTTTTCTCGGGAATTACGTTAGAAGGGCCTGCCTAGTTTCCTGGTGTATGTGACCGAGAGGCATTATAACAATTATTGATATTTTATTCCTTTGGCCTAGAAAAGGTCCCATATGGCCAAATAAAATGCAACTTGGCATAATGGTTCTTTCAATTTCCTCTAGGATCATACTGATGATAGTCCATTGTGCTGAACTTAAAGTCTTCACATTATTTTGGTTCAACTTCTAGGACCTTGAAGTTATTAATCTCATAAGATCCCACCTATAAGGGAAGAGAAGGCCATGGCTCCTTCTTCTTCCTTTGTAGTTTTATGATCAAAGTTGTGAAAATATGATATGTAACCTCTTGCATGACAATTGTTTCAGTGGCATACCTCGATCAGAGATGAGATGGTTTCTGGTAGAATTGTTGTGGCTTTCCTTTGGGTAGATTCTTTGCCTTTTTGAAGTTGATCTTTAGTTGCTGAGATAGAATATCAGACCATTTGAATATCTTCCCTTGAGAGACAATCTAATACAACATGTAAACCCATCCTTCACGGAAGGATCTAATATCCTTCTATCTATAAATTCAGTAACACAACATTATCAAGTAATGAAACACTATCTTGAGCAATATATTCTTTTAAGTGTTGTTTGGTATATGGCGACTACTTCCTTAGTGTTGAGATAGCCTGTTGTTGCATAGAAGTGAGATTCCATATATTTCTCAGGCTTAGAAAAGTGGTATACCATGCGGATGTCATGTGCTTGATAGAGGAAAGTTGTTTCCCATTAACATTGTTTAAGGACATGATCTTGGTATCTACATCTTATAAAATCCATTTGATGACATATATACATTGTAAGACTAGGAATTTGAAAGAAACCCTCTGGATCCTTGACCATTGGATGTTGATATAAAACTATTTTTACTCCATATTTTTTTTAAACTCTATGGCTAAATGCATCTTTGATAGTCTTCCATGTGATATCTGATTCCTTCTAATATGCATCAGTGATAATAGGAATTGAATGTGAAGGAATTTGAATAATGTCATTGATAGTTCTCTTTGTATCCTCTTTTGGTGCTAATATCTTACAATTCGTGATATTATTTTCTAATGAAAGAGAAGTATGCTCAAGGCCTGCAATACTTGTGGCAAGAGCTGCACTCATGCCAGTAGCAAGTTAGGTCTAAATAAATCAACTCATTAATGAATCAAAAAATAGCATTAGAATGATGAGGAGATATTGCACAATTCTTGGCTTCAAGAGGGCATATTTAGCTCTAGGATTATGCAATGCATAGTGAGAGAGGGGGATACAGAGTATTAGCTAAAGGAGTGATGGCTTGAGGCTTGGGACTACGTAACTAGTAGCATCAACTCGTAGAAGAGGAAGGTGATTTCACATTGTATAGTCTCAGTGACAAAGATGGACCATTGATGACATGGATTTCTCAATCTGCAACTAGAGGAGGCTAGAGACTGTGCATTTCATAGATGCATATAGCATAATGCATAGCTGGAGAAGCTAACAAGCCTTTATGATGTAGTAGTTCAACTTGAGAAAGAGGGACACTTAAAATATTGGGTTGGGGAAGATGCAATTGTAGATCAACCATTGAATGAGTTAGATAAGTCATTAACATTGACTAGAAAATATCATGCAAAGGAAGGAACATGCATGCACAAAAATATCTAGCAAGAGTAATTATTGGTAGGCAAGATAACTTGGCAGGGATGTGACACTTGTAAAAACTGAATGATGGGTCGAAACAACACTTATACAAGGTAAATATAGCCTAAAAATTAGTAAATACAAGAATAAATGGGCAAGCCAACACATGCAAACATAGAAGTGACAAAAATGATGAAAAAAATAGTAAAAATTGACACTTTAGAAACTTACCCTAAAAAGCACTATAAACTAAGTCAAAATCTCCTTGACCTCATGGGGAGGGATATAGCTCCAACTTTTAGTGTGAAAATGAGCTCTACAAGCATCTATGATATATAGTTACCCCCCATGGGATTAGTTTTGGTTTTATGGTGCCCACGCCTGAAATGAAGGAGAATTAAGCAACACTTATTCTTAGATTAGAAATAGAAACTTTATGCCACTTTTCCATAGGTGATTGCATGCTCCCTACTCTCTATTGATGCACACATACTAACTCTATGACTGAACAGTCTGTTGGCAAAAAGGACTGTGCAAATCCCAATGACAAGGGATTGCACAGTCAACTGACTCAGTGAATTGTGTAGTTTTGACTCTCAGTGGAATATTGCACAATTTAATTGCTCAAAGATTGGTTTTCTCTTAGAGTTGTGAAATTCAGATCCTTAAGGGATTGTGCTATCTCTAGTGATAGAGGATTCTTCATATCCTAGAAGTAATACCAATAATCAATGATAAATTAGGACAAGAGTTGGCTTGCATTCAAGAAAGGGTTCACTTGTCCTTAGAAGTTATGCAAGTGTTGGCGACAAGACTTGGATAGAACACCCCACAAGTGATGCGTGCATAGAGAAGAGATTATGACACTATAAAATCAAGAGGAATACTTGAAAAATGTGTGATATAAGTTCTTATTAACAAATGAAAGGCTCTGAAATGGAGGCACAGGAAAATTTTTAGATGGGGGTTGTAGCAACTACAATACTTGGCAATACACAGGTAGAACTCCAACCTCTCCATATAGTTATAACTCTATGAACTTGGTATAACTCTTCAATAAGTATTGCTCATCTCATAAATTACCATAGTTTCCTTACTTTCTCAATTTAAAGATGTATTTCCTTCAATCTCTTTATCAGAGACACACTAACAAAAGCAAGAAAATCTTGGTTGTTTCAATTGGGGATGAGGAGTATATAGATATGTAAGTGAAAATGATGTCAAAGTATTAGATTTCATCTCTAATGTGGCTCCTCTACCAGCAGACCTATATAATACCTTGGTAGAGTCACTATGAGAACACAAGTACATGTTTGCTGCTAGTGAACATGGTCAGTACCATGGTGAAGTTGCTTGCTTCACCTCCCTGTGCAAGAAACCTTTCTCTTCTATCACCCTTTATTTTTTTATTTATAGAATTTGTTTAGGCACTTATTATTTCATGCGGTGGAAGAGGGATCCCGACTTATTGAGAGAAGAAGATGTTTCTCCTTTAGAAAAGGATATATACATATCTATAAATACATTCCACTTGTTTAATTTTCCTCCTTTCCTTTCTCTACTCGACCATGTTGACATGTTACTTGATTAAACATAAAAGCTAACTGAAGAAGAAGATCATATTTATATATTAAAGCATTGTATATCCACTAAGGTTTTCTTGGAGAAATAACTTATTTTCCATTTAATCATCATAGACTAACATATACAAGGCCCATGCAAAGAAGGGGAATGGTTAGTTAACCAAGTGTTAATAGTTATACAATGTCACTTTCAAAATTTTCCATGCCTATTCAGAACCAAAACATGAATTTCATACAAGGCGTATTGTGAAGAAACTAAAAAAAAGCATGAGATAAAAGACAAGAGAAAAAAAATAAAATAAAATTAGTTTAACTAAATCTTCTCCTAAGATAACAAAAGATACTTCTGGATTACATAAAGTGAAATTTCAAGTGTAACCAACGAAGCATTTTCTAACCTACACTAGAAAGGGAATAACTAATGAGAAATTTCATCAAGTAAAGCGTACAACAAGAAAGATGTATTGTGACACACTAAAAAATACAAAGGCATGAAACATGATTCGAAAAGTAAGGCAAGAAGTCATGTTCTAAACATTCTATTGTTGTATTGAAATGTTTATACACATCACAACAAACTCTCATATCAAAGCATCCATTCCAACTCTGAATATTGGAAAACATAAAGAAAGATAAGAACTTATTCTTAGCAAATGAGATTTCCAAGTAGGAATCCTCCAACCATTGAGCAATGGGATCATGATAAGGGGGTGAAGGATCTTGAGGTTGACAGATAGGTTCATTTCAAACATTTGTGATCAACTCATGAGGGTTCTTCTATGAAACAATGTCAATTTAATCATCCTTGGAACAACCATCAAGATCATGAGATCCTGGAATGCCCATCAACATAGGCTAAAGTGTCTTGACGTCTTGATATGGTTCTAAGGAATATAAAAATATTAGATCTAAGACTTTCGTGATCCATATTGTAAATAAATGTCTTTCAGATTAATCCCATCATTGTGATTTGGTCAATGTTTCGAACTAACTAATGTGGTTCATCCTCACGATAAGGTGAAAAAATCAATCGATCTTTAAGAATAAATAGCATGGATGCATCATTTCTAAGAGTTAGTCATTGGAAACTAGTCGTTAGTGAATTAGTTATTAAGGTAAATAAAATAATATTATAAATTCGTATGTTAAGAATTATTTATTAAAATATTATATTATTTAGTTATAAAGTAGCTGTTAGGAATTTATTTATCATAATTATATATATTAATTTTAACATAGTAAGAATAATTCTTAAATTAATTAAAATAATACTATAAGGGTTAAGAATTGGTTACAAAATATTATATATTTATAAAGTAGTTAGGAGTTTATTTATTTATTTTAATTATATTAAATAAATAAATTTATAATATTGAAAAAATGAAATAAATATATAGATATAAGTTTAAGAAATGGTTACAAATTATTGTTTATTTATACAATAGTTGTTAGGAGTTTATTTATTTTAATTATATTAAACAAATTAATTTATAATATTGCAAAATTTAAATAGTAATAAAGTTATAGGGGTCCATAAATAGTAAAAAATAGTAAGTGAATAATATTCCAAATAAATAATATTTAGAAATAAACTCTAAGAACTTAATATATTTATAATACTATAAGGGTAAAAAAATGAAGAAGGAAGAGATAAGGGGTGGAATCATGAAGAAAGGACCAAAATCTAGCTCTTACTCAATTTCCAACCATCATCCCTATTAAGATTTCTAACATTCCTCTCAATCTCAATAGCCTCTCTAAGCTTCCTATGGTGGAAATGATCAACCCTAGAAATGACTCTGGAGTCCTCAATACATACATGGTGTTTGGATTTCTCCACATGTTCAGCAAGATTCGATAAGCGGGAACGATTGTGCCTAATGTTTGCTGCGTGTTCATGGATTCTCTCGTTACTAGACCAAAATGTTTCTCCAATAAAGGGAATGCCATAGGAAGAAGGAACCAAGTAAACACCTTTCATGTCCTCAAGGGTGACAAAGTCTTTAATAGATCTAAGAGAATTTCTAATGTTATTGAGAGGTTTGAATGACGAGGAAACATTATTCTTTCTACAGATATGACAAATATTGTCTGTGGTCCCTTGGCTAAACGGGAGATGAATCTTCGATATAGGATCAACACGAGCAATTTTAACTCTTAACCCTTTACAAGCTCTTTGAAAGGCATTGAGGCCTTGAGTTTTGTTATACCCATTATTTTTAACAACTTCAAGATGATGCATTAGGGGAATTTTGAGGTCTAAAATGGGCCTCCTAAGGAAATTATAAAATAATAGTGGAAATAATAAAATAAGATTAGATTACATTAACAAATTTTAGAGGGAAAAAAGAAAAAAACTACTTTTTAAACTCATATTTTCAACTTAGATCCCTATGGGTTTATTAAAATTTTGAGCAGAAACACTTGTTGGATGCAGAATTTGATTCCTCATCCAAGGAGTGCCCATATTGCATAATTTTGATGGACCCTACTACACGAAAAATGAGAAATACATGAAAAACACGATTTCAATAATGCTTTTCCATGTATTTCTCATTTTTTGTGTAGCAAGATCCATAAAAAGTATACAAGATGAGTACTCCTTGGATGCGGAACTAAATTTTACATCCAACAAGCACTCCTGCTCGAAATTTGAGTAAAAAATTAGGGCGATAAGTTAAAAATATGAGTTGAAAAAGTAGTTTTATTATTTTATTATTTTTTAATCTTTTTTTTCTCCAAAAATGGTGAATCATCCTCCATAGTTGACATCATCACCTTGAATCCTATTGGTTCTTATAAAGTTTATTTTGGTTGTATATTTTTCTTAGGGGGGGCATTTTAGACCTCAAAATTCCCCTAATGAGATTTACCCTAGTCCAGGTGCTTTTAATCATAGATTCTCAAAGCATGGGTAGCAAGAGTGCTATGAACACCAAATTTATGAGCTGGAAAATGATGAGAAATAACATGGATATATTATTTTGCGTGAGTTTTTTTGCCAAAAACAAATTGGTGAGAAGTGAAGCTATCATTCATCCTAGAGAGGATAATGACAAGGAAGGGAAGGCACTCGTCCACCTCAACTTCCTTCATGAACTTTATGGAGCTTGATTGGGAATTAAGGTGGCTCAGAAACAAATCCAACTTCTCACACCCATGCAGCCATATGATGCAAGTACCATCAACAAACCTCTTCCACTTTTTAGGGCAAAATTGATCTTAGGCTAAGGCCTTGGACTCAAAATATTCCATAAAAAAATTAGCAACTATAGGGGGAGGAGGGGAACCCATCCTAACACCACAAGTTTTCTCATATAACTCACCTTGGAAACCGATGAAAGTCGAGGTGAGGTAGATGCGAACCAATTTGGCAATGTCCTAGTTAGTGATATGATTTATGACACTAGTGACACTTTCTTCATGATTCCACCCCATGTCTCTTCCTTCTTATTTTTTTAAACCTTATAGTATTATAAATATATTAAGTTCTTATATTATATTTATAAATATTATTTATTTGTAATATTATTTACCTATTGTTTTACATTTATGGACCCCTTATAACTTTACTACTATTTAAATTTTGCAATATTATAAATTAATCTGTTTATATAATTAAAATAAATAAATTCCTAACAACTACTTTATAAATAAACAATATTTTGTGACCATTTCTTAACCCTATATCTATATTATTATTTAATTTTTGCAATATTATAAATTAATTAATTTAATATAATTAAAATAAATAAATAAACTCCTAACTACTTGATAAATATATAATATTTTGTAACCAATTCTTAACCCTATAAACTTTATTGTTATTTAATTTTTGCAATATTATGAATTAATTTATTTATATAATTAAAATATATAAACTTCTAAACAATACTTTATAAAAAAATAATATTGTGTAACCAATTCTTAATGTTTATAGATTATTTTAATTAATTTAGGAATTATTAAATATATAATATTATTAAATAATTCTAACATCCAATTTAAAATATTATTTTATTAAACTTAATAACTAATTCACTAACGGCTAACTCTGGGTAATGATGCATCCATGTTATTTATTCGTGAAGATCAATTTATTTTTTCACCTTGTCCGGAGGATGAACACATTAGTTGGTTCGAAATGTCAACCAAATCCTAATGACGTGATTAATCCGAAGACATTAATCTAAAAATAGATCATCAAAAATTGGTGGCTTGGAATAATCAACATATAAGTAATGAAATCAACATTAAATGAGTCAGTAAACACATTTAGAAATCCATGATAAGCGTTTTATTTCTCATTCAAGAGAATACTATCCTCATCATTTGATGAATCATAAAGACAGGCTAATCAAAAAGATGATTTCATCCTCTTCTTCTTCACATTCAAAAGATGATGAATGAGATAGATTATGAAGAGTGGTTCTTCCTCACCTTCTTTTTACCTGAAATCAATGTTCCACCACTCTCGACTACAGTACAGATTGTTATCATAAAAAAATGAATCATCCATAGATGTGACAGGTGTGATTGGGTCATTCGATATGTGATGACAATGGGTGAGAGATGAGGGATAAGTTTAAAGATCAAGTCAAATATCGACTTTGATCACAAAATCTTGTTCATAATCATAATCTGACACATAATCATTATGAATAATATCATGGGTTTCTTGTTCTCCGTTAACTCCATCTTGCAGTTGACCCTCTTGAGAATCAGAAGAAATTGTTATAACATGTTGATGAGACCAATCAAGATCATGAGGATTAGAGGTAATGACCAATGGAGGGTATGAGGTATATTGAGAAGAAACAATTTCATTGATTAAATTCGATTTAGGATTGAAATTTTCTTCAAATATTAAATATGATAGTAAGGATAAGGCGGTGTAAAATCAACAGATTGATTTTCATGTTCTTGATCCTTGACTTGGGTGCATGGCGTTGCTTGATTTAAAGAAGAATTGAAAGAATATGGAGTCACATGGAACAAAAAATTATTGTTTTGAAGTTTTGAGAGATCCATAAACAAGAAATGTTGGGATACTTACAAAGGATTTGCGTGCATACATACTCAAAAAAATATGAACAAGATACTCAAATTTTTCTTTCATAAAATTTCAATCTATGCCATCCTCAAAAAAATCATAACAAAAGTGAATGAAGTAGTCATGAAAATATTCAAGAGATTTAGATTTCTTTCTAAGAAAAACAATATTCTTATAATCACTTTCATAATCAAACCTATCAAAGGCTTGATGAATCTCCTTGACAAGATGTTGAAAATAATGAATAGAGGTAGTTGATAATGTATAACACCATTGTTTAACACGTGCTTTGAATGTGATAACGAACAACTTGCAAATAGTATCCTCACAGTTAATTTGATGATAATTACAAAATTCAAGAAAGTGTAGGTCATGCTCATGAATGGTTGTTCGACACTCGCCATCAAATTTCAGATTCGACAAGTCATGAATTATTCCTAAGGGAACTTTTACATTTGCTATTCTAGAAAAAAAAATCTTGGGGTTAAGATATGGGAAGAATCCATTTATGATGAAGAAATTTCAAAAAAAAATTGATGGGCTCAACTTGTCATATGACCCTCCTTCTAGTGCCAAATCCTATTGACGATGTTAGAAGCTGCCAACAAGGGAGGTGGTCTCCTTTATGTGAAGTCCCAATTAGACCCCATACTCTTTGGAGTAGGAACCGTAACCAGAATATCATTGGTTACCAAAAGTGATGGCTTCAGAAGTGTTCCTTAGTTGTGATTAACACATAAGATGAAATATGCATGGATTGGTGATAGAAAATGTATGAACTTTGTGCAATATCAAGTGTAATTCTTGAAAGTTTTGTTCACATCAAAGGGACAAGAGTGGGCCCCTTGAAATAAATTAATGAAACATAGCATAGAAGGGGCACACAAGAATGATAAAGAATCATTTATTAACCTTCATAATATTTCACAAGATAACAAAGAGTATGATAAAATAACAACACACATTAAACAAGATACATACAAAGTTTAACAAATTATTTCATTAGCACAAGTGTAAATGAAGAAACATACATAAAAAAAACATAAATAATAGTCTTACAACATTCATGACATATGCATGAAAGTGTGTCAGATCTAGGAGCTTCTAATTATAAGGTGAAAGTTCCAAGCATGTAATTACATTGATGTAGCACTAGCCCCAATAGTGGAACATGAAGGCAACACTTGCTTCTCTAAACAATGATACTCTTCCTATGGTAAAATAGAGATCCCAAGGCTCCAAATCTAAAATTCCAAGGCTTGGGTTCCAAGCCCTTTGCTTGGGTTATGAAAGTTTATTTATAGCAAATGATATGACCCTTCATCTTCCTTTGTGACCTTTGATCTACCCTCATGACTCATTGACTTCGTTTATCTTTTCCTATGTAATGACTTTTCATATTCCACATATAATTCTTGGAATTCTATTTACATTTATTTTTTAATACAATAAGAGAAAAATCATACAGGACAAAATCTGTAGAGTCTAATAAGCCAATCATAATAAGACAAATTTAAAAATTAATCTTGATTTTTAGAAAACTCTAGCTCAACAAATTCAATGTGTAATTCCTTAGTTACATAGTTATGCCAAGCTTTATATTGCGTGATTGTTTCCTACAACTTTGAAGGAATGTTAGGTTAGTAGAAGTCTCTAGCTTCCATAGAATCTGGGTAGATTTTTTCGAAACCAATATGCACTTATTTTTACAATAAGAACAACATAATATTGATCTTGATAGGACCACCTATGTACTTTTGCATGTTATGTCTCTGAACGTCCAAGTCATCTTTGGTGGTAAAGTGCTTCAATTAGCTTAAGTATTCCTCAAAATCCTACCTAATGATCGTTCCCTCCCTTTGTTTCTACAAATGGCCCTATTGAGGGGATATTATGTGATTGAACCAAGGAATCCAAATTGTTATATATCCTTACATAAGCAGCTAAAATGTTGGCCACACAAGTTTCATGTTCCTTTCTTCTTTGTATGAGCATCTTGATATCAACTTTTTGTAACTATGTTTCTTATCTAGTCTTCTTGGCCAATTCTACTGGTGTGCCCCTATACCTAGTTCCTCATTCATCATCGATATGGCTACATGAATCATTGTAAATCATTTAGATTTTCTTGCGATTTCTTTTGCATATGATGCAAGGGAACTACTTCTTTATGCAAGGTGACCAACTCCTCTTAAAAATGTCTCATAGTGTCTACTAGTGCCAGGATTTCATCATACATAGTTTCCTAAAGCTCCTTCAAGTAGGAATGTGTGGACGAATGCTTCTGATTCTCTGATTGGAGTTTTTCTATATGTTTCCTTGTAGCTTTTAATTCCTTTTCCCTTTTTTGTTCTCTTCTATTAGGTAATATGTATTTTCTTTCGAATCTCCCACAAAAGCTCATTTGTCTACGATAATGGTTTGAGGATTCCTCCTAGTGTTAGTGGCGATTACCCTCTATTTATAAATGAAATAAAGATGTGATAGATCATTGGGGAAATATTTAATTCTTTCTTGCACAAATTTGTTCTGGATCTCATTTAAGGTAAGGCTATAAATATCCATTATCGGCTCATAATCTAGAGGAGAGATTTCATCCTCATCACATGGGGTATGCCCATATGTATGGGGAGGTGAAGGCTGACTGATGCTCATATGTCAAAATCCTGTTTCTAGTCCCCTTGTTCTATCTACATGTCATGGGACAGTATTTTCTCCTCAATCTCTTGGAAAATCTCATGATCATGCCCTTACCTTCTTTCTCCTTCTTCAAGTTATTTTTTCCTTTATTCTTCTACCCACTTCAATCTATCTTCTTCTTCATCCTTTCTCCTTATCTCTTCTTGCACCTGCACTTCCTCTTGTTGCTTCCTTTCGGACTCCTCCTTCTGCTTTTTTTCTTCCTCCTATTTCCTCTATACTTCTCGTTGCTTCCTTTTTCTTTCTTCTGCCATAACCTCCTTTAGAATTGATGGATCCCCTTTTAAACTTGCACTTTTCCCCTCTACTTGGTTATGGGAAACCTCCCTCTTATAATTGATAATCAATGGAGTGTGATACTCTTGTTGGTTTATTTTTGGAGTAACACTTTGATATGGAATTAGGTTGGAAGGGCCTGCCTTGTTTCCTAGTGTATGTGACCAAGAGGCATTATAATCCTTTTCTTTCTCTATCCTAGAAAAGGTCCAATATCGAAAAAAAATACAATTGGAACATTGGTTCTTGCAAGCTTCTCTGGGATCATATTGAAGATAGTATATTATACCGATCCTAAAGTCATCCAATTCTTTTCCTCAACTTCCATGAATTTCAATTTATTAATCTCGTAATATTCCAACTACAAGGGAAGAGTGAGCCATGGTCCCTTATTCTTCCTTTGGAGTATTGTGGTCAAACCTATGAAAAAATGATATGTGACCTCTTGCATGACTATTTTTTTAGTGGCATACCTTGGTAAGAGATGAGATGGTTTTTGGTAGTTGAACACTCTGAGGTATGTGCCATCTAGTGAGGAAAACCAATCTACAATTTCTGATATCGAACTCATTCCCATGCAAGACATGCAAATGACTTCTTCTTCAAAGATCATCTGATAAAATACTTTGAAGAAATGATCAACCAGTATTTCAATGACACCTCTATAGCTATATTCTTCTAAAAACTTGCAATAGATATGTATTGGAGGGTCACTAGGTGTCCATTTGAACTCCATGCTAGGGAAAGAATTATAAGTACATATATCATCCAATAGGTAGGAAGGCATGTAGAATTGTTGTGGCTTGCCTTTGGGTGGATTATTATCCTTATTCAAGTTGATATTTAGAAACTGAGGCAAAAGATCAGACTAGTTGAATATATTCCCTTGAGAGACACTCTGATAAAACATGAACCCATCCTTTTGTGAAGGATTCAATATTATTTTGTCTGTAAATTTAGCATCACAACACTATAAGTATTGAAACACCACCTTGAGAAATCTAGTTTTGTAAGTGTTGCTCGGTGTCTCATGAAACGTTGATCGTTTCTTTACCCACATCTTGACCACTTCCTTAGTGTAGAGATAGCTTGTCACTGCATAGAAGTGAGATTCCATATATTTCTCAAGCTTAGTAAAGTGGTAGATCAAGTGGATGTCATGTACTTGATAGGAGGAAAGTTGCTGACCACTAGCATTCTTTAAAGACATGCTTTTAGTATCTTCACCTTGTAGAATCCATCTGATGACATATGCATATGGTAAGAATAGGAATCTACAAGTAACTGTATGAATCCCTGACCATTGGATGTTGATATAAACCTGTCTGTCCTCCAAATCCAATTTAAAATATATGGCATTAAATGCATCCTTGATAGTGTGCCATGTGATATATGGGTCCCTCTCAATGTATAACTGTGTATCTGTGAGAATAGGAATTAAGGGTGGAGTACTTTCCATAACCTCATTGATACTTCTCTATGTAGCCTCTTTTGATGTTAATCTCTTGGGAGGCATGATGTTATTTGCTAATGAAATAGAGGTATGATCAAGACCTGTAGTACATGTGGTAAGAGATGCATTCATTGTAGCAGAAATTTAGCTCTAAACAAATCATCTCATCAATCAATTAAAAATAAAAATAGTGACGAGGTATTCATAGTGAGAGGAAGGATCACATAGTCTCAGTAGATAGAGGGATAGGTTTAGGCTTGGGACTGTGCAATGTGTGGCTTGAGTTGAAAAAAGAGGAAGGGGATTACACATTGTGCAATATCAATGGTGAGGGCTGACCATTGATGACTAGGATTTTGCAATGCACAACTAGAGGAGGTCAATGATTTTGCATTTCACAGTTGAAACTAGCAAGGAGGAGGCTTGCTTCTTGGGATTTCACAATGCACAATTGGAGAAGCTATAAAGCCTTGTTGATGCAATAGTTTTACCTAGGAAATATGGAAACTTCACATTATTAGCATTATGACTGATGTGTTGTCCTTGATGGAAGCCTAGTTGATGAGTTGTATTTTGATGGAAACCTACTTTGGGAATATGTCAATAGGATGTGTCTACATGTGACAGAGAGTTTGGTCAAAGGCACAACAGTTCAAAGATAGAGGATTGATAAAGTTGAAATGTCAAGAAGTATACGTGGTTTCCGTAAAGCAAAGTCATGTAAACACATGAGTATGAAGAAGGAAAAGTGCATAGAGTTTCTGCACCATGGTATTCTAAATACCAAGGGTATTTACCCTGGTATTGACCTATGGACCCTGGTATTAAGCCCAACAATGGATATTTGATCCCTTCTAATAATACCATCGACATTAGTATGGTTTTGACTTGTGGTATTCGATAAGGATTAAGCTATATAAGGAGATGAATATCAAAGTGGTAGGTGTGTGCAAGTGATGAATATTTTACGATAGTTAGATCTAAAGAAAGTATGCATGTAATGGGATATTATTGATTTGTTTGATATAAAACTATGTATGCACCTGAAAATTTAATTATGGATCAGATCCAATAAATCTGAAATGACAATGTTGATTATGGGTTGATTTGATCAATGATGATAGTGTCTTGACGTGTGATTTTTTTGTGTATGTCGAGATCTATGTATGCCTGAAGTTTTGTGATGGAGTGAAGGTTTGTGCAAGTATTTGCAGATTTGTACGTGGGTTTGATGACCTGAAACGTGCGTATGCACACAGGTTTAAAACTGGTAAGTGACATATTTATTCAAATCTATATGTGGGTATGTTTCCTTAAAGGTGCATATACATGAGGAATTGTTTTGAGGAAAGCACATACATAAACTATGGTTTTGCTGAAAAATATGTCTGATCAATTTAATCAGTCTTGTTCAGTTTTTTTTGTTTGTCAATGAATCCTTACTTGATGATCTAGGCTTAGCAGTGATGTTTTGATTGACGATTAATTGATTGAAGAATGATGAAGCTACTAGTTGTTTGTGATGGAAGATCAGTAATGTTTTTGTGATTATTTTAGAATGATACATTGGATTTGTGTATGAATTTGTGTTTGTTTCAAAGTAACATTGGTTCAATTTCAAGTTTCAATGTTTTGAGCTTTGTACGTGGGTATGTTTTAAGGAAGTTGTGTATACACGCAAGTTTTCTACAACAAATTAACGTATATATTCTGATAGTTTATTGATAAGTGCTTTCAGTTGATTTAGTAGGATGATGCGATGCTTGGGTTTAGTATTAGTACTCTGGTTATAGTAATCTAACTGTTCTGGTTGTTTGACAATAAGCTGATTGAGTTGGGTTTCATTTGATTCAATGATGGGTTGATTCAGAGATTAGTGGTTTGAGTTGATGATTGAGTGATTTATTGCAATGATCAGTTTTAGCTTTGATTTTTGATTTTGGGATTAAATGATGGTAGTGCGTCTAGCTTGAAAATTTGATGAAACGTGGCCTACAATTGTGATGTTTTGTACCAGGTGGATCCAATATGAAAATTTAGGAAATGTGGCCCATGAAGGTGTTGAGGGTTGGTGCCTTCAATGATTAAGACAAAGCTTCCTTTTAGTGATAGATGGTAAATCCAATTAAGGGGTTGGAGCTCCCTTCTAATGGGTGTTGGTAAGTGAGATCAGGGGGTTGAAGCCCCCTTCCAATGGTCACTGGAGAAAGAGAGAAGGTTGTAGCCTTATGCCAATGGGTTCCTACGTCCTGATATGAGTCTAATCCAGTACAATATTGTAAGAAGTTTTATATATAATAAAAGGAAGACAAATATGACAACACTGATGGCTTTTTTCCCACATTGGGTTTTCACCTAAAAATCTTGGTGTTGATGTGTTTCTTATGTGTGATGTTTAATTTTGTTCTTACTACACATGGTTATTGTTTATTTAATATATAACTAAGTATTGATGCACTGAATCAAGATAAACAAATGATTAATTACCTAAAAAGTAAGTTTATTGGATGTATGCTAGTTGTCTAAATAACAATTGTGTACATACGTGAGTTCCCTTCAGCAAAGCTGCATACAAAAAGCTGGATATGAAACTA
>APFE031644477.1:1781-36259 GCA_000404065.3 Pinus taeda
GATCCCCTCCTTGTCTTTAGTCCAATTACATCGATGAAGTATCTACTTCTCCTTACAATTAAGACAAATGGAAATAATAAATTAGAAGAACACGAGGAAACAAGCTAAGGAAAACCCACGGCTCATCACAAGCACTAATAAAATCCTCTTTTGATTCAAGCATAATGACCAGAAAAAACTTTCATATGGGAGATCTAGTTTTGAAATGGGATAAGGCTCATGAAGAGAAGGGCAAACATACAAAATTCCAGAAAATGTGGCTTGGTCTTTTTCAGATTGTAGAAGTCATAGGCCCATCAACGTTTGTGTTGCAGGATTTAGCAGGTAGAAAGGATTCTTTGCCTGTTAATGGACAAATCCTGAAAATATATTTTCCATAGAAGATTACTCTTCTATTTTTTGTAGGATAGCTTTTCGTTTTTTTTTCTTTTTCTTCTTTCTTATAAATAAAACCTGTTGTAGATGGTTACTACAGGAGTTCACAAGAAAAAAACACCAAATTCTCTGTTAGATTTCGATTTTTTCGCTTGTACAAATAGTAAAAATTTTCGAAAAATCTGATCTTTATTATTGACGGATAGAGTTAACTTTAGCCTAGATATGATACTAGTTTCAACATCAAAGAATTTTATGAAAGCAACCTTTGGCAAAAAATTTGTTTTGTATCAGCACAATGAAAGGTATCAATAATAAAATAAATATTCTCTGTAAAACTGCTGTTTTCAAACCCTATTATTGTCGTCCAGAGCTTTCTTAAGGAAAAACAATGGTTTCCTCCCTGATAAAGAAAATCGCAGCATTCAAAGAAAAAATCAGAGAAAACACTATATCTCAAAGAATAAGAGGTCTCATCACGAGCCGGCTTATCATGATCATAGATATTATAACTTGTTGACTTTGCCAATACTGTCCACCAAAACAGGGCAACGACTTAATATTGTTGCAATCAAAATACAAGGGGTCTCATCACGAGCCAACTTGTTCAGCAAAAGTGTAAATCAAGTGAATGAGTGTGTCATAATTTGGCCACCAAACCAAGACATTGTTCTTTAGAGAATAAAAAAAAGGAAAAAGTGTCAAAATGGGTTTTTCTCTGAAAAGTTGTAAATAGCCTTAAGCAAGATAAAGGATCATTGTTGGGTAACAGGTAACCCTGTCGAGGTTATGGACGCCTTCTGGCAGCAGAGGCTCTACCTACGACAAATGAGCATATTTTAAAAAGCCAGCACACAGAGATGACCTTATTTTATCTTTTAAAAACCAAGTAATGGCTGGTGTAAATGCAAGGATTAAGCTTGAGGAAGCAAATGATTGGAATAGAAAAAGGTTGAAACAAAATATAATTGATAGTATAAGGCATAATGTACTCTATCTTTCCATAACAAAATTTAGACTTATGAAAATTTTTCTGTTTCGGAAGTTAAAATTCAATAGAAAAGCAGAGATAACTGGTTCTTCCCAGTGAATCGCCATTGTTGTGGCCACCAACAACCCCCCTCTTTGTTTGATATTAGAAATAACACCAAGCAAATGGGGACCCTTAATAGAAAACCCAAATAAACATTTGATGAAAAAAAAATTGTATTTAACTCCTTAAAACTTTATCGCGACAAAAGAATGAAACGTTTTTCTTATGAGAATAATAAAATACAAAGAAGAGATGCGAAATTCATCACATCGCATTCATTATGAAGCGCTCTTATATGAAAAACTTAAGAAATCTCCGACGGCCGATATGCGACATCGCATATCGCAACATCGCATAATTAGCGCACAAATGACTGAACGACTAAATTCTGCGATGATGTGATCTGCGATGATGCGATCTGCGATGATGCGATTTGCGATGATGCGATCTGTGATAATGCGATCCGCGATAATTGTGATCTGCGATAAATGCGATCTGCGAAAATCCGCGATCATAATTTCCTGCGATGACACATCTTGACGATGTGATCTGTGACGCTGCGATGCGAGTCGCAGAAACCGCCCATCACAAATTTTCCTCGGTGCAGTATTCAATGGAAGGTTGTCCGTTAACCAAAATTGGGCGCGCGCCTTAAAAGAAATTAATGATTGTATGCCAAAGTATTCAGGAAGGACAGTCTCGTGTATTTCGAAGAGTCGGTTCGCTACGGATGTCATGATTATGCATTCATAAGAGCTTAAAGCTTTCATGTCAATCTTTATTACCATTACTCTTTTCCTTTGCATAAACTGTAAGACAGGAAATAACATGAAGCAATGTGCAGGAAACATCTAAGGAAAAGGGGAAAGCGTCAATGCTCGGAGAATAGAGAAGAAATCCCTTCAGAAACGGATGCCGCATGCGACAGGATCACAGACTATAGAGTATCACTCAACAGATGCTGATGTCAACAGGCCACCTAAAGCTCAGATTCAAAGACACACAAAAGCAGCATGTTTACAAAAAAACCCTGAAGCTTACACACCAGAAAAGCCTGGAATGAAGAACGGAGGCAGTTGTCGATGCAGAAAATTATTCAGAGAGTTAAGTCTCTAACTTTTTCAGTCATCTGCAAGGTCGGAAACCGAAATAGCAAAAGCAGAATCAGTTTAAGGGAAACTTGGGTTATTACCAAGAATACACGCAGTGAATACACACAGCCAGAGGAAGATTCTCAAAAATATCTTCTAGTTTACCAGAAAGAGGTACCAGCGCTTGTTATTTCTATTTTCATAGCTCAAACAAAAGCAGAAGGTGACTAGCCGACTCTTCACAGGCGAATGTTGCATGCTTGCAGCACTAAGCAGCAAATACAGAAATAGTTTAGAATTAGATTCAATTTTTAGAAATAGTTTTGCTTTATCAAAAGGGAATTCATTTAAAACCGTATCCTAAATTTATGTAATTAAGTTAATTAATTAGCAGTATTTAAACCCTCCTCATGCATTTAGAGAAGGGTCCAAAGATTTGTCAAAAACTTGTCCTCGAAACATGCACTTCTGCACCCTCAGAGGAGGTTTTGATGAATGGATGGATCGAGATTTATTTTTATTTGCATTTTGATGTCTGCTACTGATGTTGCACTTTTGTACTCTTAGTAGATGTTAGAACAAGTAGAGATAAATCGTTTTTGCTTGCAGTTTGTGAGTAGGATTAGTCATAAATGGTACTTTTATCTCTTGGCCATTTATGCTTATATTCTTTAAGTGATATACAGTTTTCAGTTGTTCATATGTTATTGCATGAATGTATGAGTTACCATTTGGCACTTCTGTACGGTGGAGTCATTTATTTATGTCTGATATATGAATAACTTATTATGCGATATGTTGTTCACAACTGTTTTGCCTAACTTCTTATGAAAAGTGGTTTATCTTAATTGATTTCTATTCTTATAATAGCTGAATGATCTTTATTACCAGTTATTGTTTGAAATCTCTTTAGATCGCATAATAGAAGATATACATCCCGGGTTAGCATAGATTAGATGTGTTGTTTCTCATTAGATTACAATATCATAGAGTTAGTTTAAGAATCTGAATTAAAATAGCTTTAAAGTACTCTTAGATCAGCATTATCCAACTCTACACACACACACACCCTTAGATTGGGAAACTGGTCCCATTATCCCCAGTCGGACCCGCTATACCAAATGGATAAGGAGCTACTAACCAACGTCCGGACCAGGTGGGTATCCCCCTTGTTTTCGACCCGATTTTTGGGGCTTCAACATATTTGGCACTAGAAGGAGGGCCTGAACTATAGATGGCACCTAAATCAAAATCTAAATACCATTCTGAGAGTAAATCACCCTCATCAACTCCCCCGACTTCCCCAGTACGTTTAAATCCAGAGTCAGAAGTCGATCGATTATTGACTGCTGCTACATACCCTAATATTTCAGACCAATCTACCATTGAACCCCCTGAAGTTCAAACTCTTATTCAAAAACTTCAGGGATTTTTTATTTTTACACTGGGGTCTGATAAATCTCAAAGCAGTGTGACTTCGTAGTACAATCCTGCTCATCCCCTGACCAGGTTAAAGAGCAAAAAAATTGACATCCAGCCAACTGAATTCCCTCTCCCCACCAGGAAAAGAGCAAGGAAAACACCACAACAGTCTGACAGTGAGACTCTTTCATCTACATCCTCCATTTCAACTCCCTCACCACGAAGTCAGCCACCCACATCTTGATTCCAAACCACTCATCCACCTTCCACAACCCCTCTTCTTCAATCATCTAAGATCATAACATCTTCATCTTCCCATCCTCAGGGATCACCCTCTGCACTTGCAATTACTAGCAGTTCAAAAATGGTCCAGTCTCCATGGAACAACCCTGGAGCAATTTTAATGCCTCCACCCCTGAGCCAAATACTGGCCCATCCTGAGAAATGGCTACCCAAATTCAATCCAGAAGCAGACATGCTAGTTGAAGAGCACATTAACAATTTCATGCTTTCTGTCAATCTCAACGGAGTTACCAACGAGGACGTTGTTGTTCGGCTTTTTCCCTATACAATGCAAGGAATAGCTGGGTCATGGTACTTTTCATTACCCTCTGGGTCTATCACAAGTTGGGACATCTTTCAAAATCAATTCCTCACTAAGTTTAGTGATGACAGATCAACGGCAACGTTAATCAATGACTTATCCAATCTTAAAGCCGAGGCTAGAGAACCCATCAAAGATTTCAATTTACGGTTCAATAATATCCTCAACAAAATTGCCACTGCCTCCCAACCCAACGAAGAAGTACGGTGTGAATGGTATATCACAGCCTTACCATCAAACTTAGCAGTCTTCGTAGATAGGGCAAATAAAACAACTTTAGTTGAAAACCTGACAGAGGCAATAGCAGTAGAGAAACGCGTTATAGCCTTGGAAAAGAGATCCGCGATAGAAGCACGCAAATCTAAAAATGTCACCTTCAAGGAAGACCCCAAGAAGAAACAGAAGAAAGATCCTTTCGATTTAGAAGGGTTGCAGAAGGTATTAAAGACCATGTCCAATGAGATGATTGACATAAAAAAACAAGTGGCAGAAACTTATTCAAAAAAGCCCTACAGAGCTTTTAAAAGAGGCCCTTCCATGGATGCGAAACCACCCAACGCTATCTCAAATGTCAAATCCGAAGAAGAGGAATAAGAAGAGAGTACCACTAAAGGGCAGACCGATGATGAAGAAATTGTGGAACTACAAGGAATGTAGGATTTCATCCTCCCACAAGAAGAATATCAAGAAGCATTTCCGGTTAGCACACGAAGCAAAAACCAACTTGATCCTCCCCAAACTACCCCTAAGCAGAAGGGCACGAGCCCTACAGTAAAAGAAAAAGTCGTAACAAAGAAAACAACCGCTAAGGTGACTCAATCTAGCCCAGTCCAACCAGATCAAACACCTCCATCAAGAACACTAATAGTGTCGGATGAAATGGACTACAATATTATCGATGACATGAAAAGGACTAGGGCTAATATCACTCTTTATGAATTGAGCAAATTGAAACATCAACAGAAAATAATGATGAAAGAATTACACGCCGTACCTACCACATCTTTGCCTACAGCTGTAGCTACACACAACATGGGAAGACCCCCAATCAACACAGCCAATAAGATCGATCCAAATGACATCGCCTTGATTGGAGGAAGATCAAGATCTCACACTCCCCCTTTTTGCTCACTTATGAAATATTCAATAAAAACGCACACAATTGTTTAG
The DNA here is from genome assembly GCA_000404065.3 of Pinus taeda. Lineage (NCBI taxonomy): Eukaryota > Viridiplantae > Streptophyta > Pinopsida > Pinales > Pinaceae > Pinus > Pinus taeda. Next base: position 7,477 of record APFE031644477.1, read on the forward strand.
TAGATTTTGGAGCTTCAACAAATATTTTACCCAGATCAATATGTGCCAAGTTAAATGTTCAACCACAAAAATCCGCAGTGCGCATAGTTCAGCTTGATCGATCCCAAGTCGAAGTGATTGGTGAACTTAATCAAGTCACCATAAGATTGTCGTCTAACCCCAAGGTATGTCAGGTTATCGACATTCTAGTAGCTAATATCCCAGAATTCTACGGCTTAATTCTTAGCAAGGATTGGTCCGAAAAACTCCATGGATACTTCTCAACCGACTGGTCGCACATGTGGTTACCCTACAATGGTAAACCGAATCAAATAAAGGTTGAACGAGAGTTACACCAGAAGTACATAGTAACGGAATTGGAAGGAGAAAATGAAGCAATAGCATATAACAGTAGCATCATAGGCAATTACTCGATAGATTCTCTCCTCGGAAATTTCAATGCTCATACATCACCTTACTTAAAAATTCAGTTTTGTCCCAAGTCGAAAATTTTTCCCAAACTGATAATTCAAAGCGTGTTAATTTTGTAGAGAAACCTATAAATACATCTTTGTTTTGGAAATTATATTTTGATGGCTCTAAATCTAACGAAGGAGCAGGAGCAAGATGCATTCTGATTAGTCCAAAAGGAAACAAGACCATGCTTACATGCAGACTGGAATTCGATTGCACAAACAATACAACGGAATATGAGGCCTTGGTGCAAGGCCTATACAAAGCAATCGGGTTGAACGTCAAGTATCTTCAAGTCTTCGGAGACTCTGAGATTTTCGTCAAATAGGTACGCAACACCATACATTGCCTATCAAGTCAATTGAAACACTATCAATCTCTAGTACAGGATCTGACTGAGCATTTCATAGAGTTCAATATTTCGTCAATCCCAAGAATTCAAAACGCAAGCGCAGACCTTTTAGCCAACGTAGCCTCTAGACTCATTCCCTCCGAAGATTTTAGTCCAGATAGATTCTCAATAGAATTAATCTTTAGACCGTCCATCCTTGACAACATTACAAACTGGAGAGTATTCAATGACGATCTTGATATTGTAAATTTCCTCACCTCTGAAGGATCCTACTCCAATCAAATAATTGATGAAGACCACCACGATTGACAAATACAACAAAATAGCACTGATAATGCTATACCTAAATCGGTGGTTAAGTTGGAAGACTTATACGATTTGAAAAGTCAGTTTAAAAGGTCTACTAATTCCAAGCTCTACAGTTCAACTCTGAACTATGAATTAGTAAACCTAGGAACCGATGATAAACCACAAAACTTTAACCTAGGCCACGACCTAGCCCCTGAAGAAAAACTAGCATATATTCGTCTTTTGAGACAATACAAAAATGTTTTTGCCTGGAATTACGATGAGCTGAAGACATACGGCACTTCTATTATCCAACATATTATTCCTACGATTGATAACGAAAAACCTGTCCAACAGAAACTCAGAAAAATCCACCCCAATTTAGAAAACCAAATAAAAACTGAGTTGAATAAGTTATTAAAAGCCATAATAATTTTCCCCGTCAGACATTCCAAATGGGTCTCCAATATGGTACCCGTTAGAAATAAAAGCGAAGATATTAGAATCTGCATCGATTTTCGGAATCTCAACAAAGCCTGTCAAAAAGACAATTTTCCCCTCCCTCCTATGGAGTAGATATTACAGGCAGTAGCAGGCTCAGAACTAATGTCTTTTTTGGATGGATTTTCAAGATACAATCAAGTGCTGGTACATCCCGATGATCAGTTAAAAACCACATTCTGAACTAAATGGCGCACATATGCATATCGGAAGATGCCATTTGGTTTGATCAATGCCGGCGCTACATTTCAGAGAGCCATGGACATCGCGTTCAAGGGTTTAGTCAATAAATCTGTAGTGATTTATTTGGATGATATTACAGTGCACTCCAAGAAGCGAAGCGACCATCTCAAAGACTTAAAACAAATCTTTCAACGATGTTTAAGGTATGGGATTTCACTTCACCAAAAAAAAATCTTTTTTCGCATTAAGTGAAGGAAAACTTCTAGGATTCATAGTATCAAAATTTGATATTCACATTGAACCTGATAGAATCAAAAAATTTTATGAAATATCCCTACCTCATAATAAAAAGGCCATGCAATCTTTTCTTGGTCAAATCAATTTTGTGAAAAGATTTGTCCCAGATTTTTCACGAATTGTTTCTCCTTTGTAAACCATGATAAAAATGAATTCAAATTTCAAATGGGGCCAAGATGAGCATGAAGCATTCAACTTGATCAAGCAAGCTATCATTAATGCTCCATCTTTAGCAACCCCGAATTTTTCAGAATCTTTTATCTTATACACATTCGCCTCAGAGAAATCATATGTTGCGATTCTAACCCAAGCGAATCAAGAGAAAGCGGAAGCTCCAATCACATTTTTTAGCTCGAATCTACAAGGTGCTGAACTTAACTATTCAGACGTGGAGAAATAGGCATACGCTATTTTCAAAGCGATCAAATATTTTAGACCTTTCTTACTTGAAACTCATATCAAGGTCATAGTACCGTTTCCAGCGGTAAGAAATCTTCTAATACAGAAAGATGTGGGTGAAAAAATAGCAAATTGGATCACTGTTTTACAAGAATACAACCTTGAAATCAAACCAGCAAGCATTGTGAGAGGTCAAGGCTTCTGCAAAATGTTGGCTGGAGCATCGCAGATTCCTGAAAGTTCATCTGAGGAGCTACAAACGTATGAGGTAAACCTAAACGATACAGAATCATTATACGCTGACATCATTTATTATCTCAAAAATGGGTATGCTCCACCACACCTAGATCACACCAAGAAAAGATCCCTGAGATTGAAAGCTAAACAATATCAGCTCATAAATGATGTTCTGTTTAAAAGGAATTATGATTATGTACTTCTTAGGTGTCTTGAGAAAACTGAAGCCGAAAAGGTTTTGCAGGAACTCCATGATGGGCCCGCAGGCGGACACTATGCTGGAGATGCTACTGCACATAAGATCTTACGTGCGGGGTATTATTGGCCCACACTGTTCAAAGACTCACAAAGTTACGTGAGGAAATGCCAAATTCACCAAACTACTGCAGGGAGACAAAAGAAACCGTCCATGCCACTACAGTCGGTAAACATTGAGCAACCATTCAGTCAATGGGGCTTGGACATAATAGGTGAGATCGTTACTCACTCTTCTAAGCAGCATAGGTACATCCTCATGGCAACTGATTATTTTACTAAATGGGTAGAAGAAGTTCCTCTCAAGACAGCTAATTCTAAGAACATCATTGAATTCATAGATCAATTTATAATCACTAATTTCAGATTTCCGAGGGCTCTGATGTTTGATAATGCTTCATACTTTTCTGGGAGTGCAATGACTGAGTTTTCACTTAAAAGAGGGTTCAAACTGAAATATTAAGCCAACTACTATCTGCAAGGAAATGGACTAGCTGAGTCAACAAATAAAAACCTAATCAGGATTATTAAAAGAACAGTTGACCAGAACCAAAAGAATTGGCACAAAACTTTGGTAAATTCTTTATGGGCAGATAGAATAACGAAGAAAGCTTCAATCGGCACTTCTCCCTTTAACTTAGTTTATGGGAAAGAAGTGGTTCTTCCAACTCACTTAATAATCCCCTCCTTGTCTTTAGTACAATACATCGATGAAGTATCTAATTCCTCCTTGCAGTTAAGATAAATGGAAATAATTAAATTAGAAGAACGACGAGAACAAGCTAAGAAAACCCATGCTCATCACCAAGCACTAATAAAATCCTCTTTCGATTCAAGCATAATGACCAGAATTTTTTTTCAGATGGGAGATCTAGTTTTGAAATGGGATAAGGCTCATGAAGAAAAGGGAAAACATACAAAATTTCAGAAAATGTGGCTTGGTCCTTTTCAGATTGTAGAAGTCATAGGCCCATCAACGTTTATGTTGCAGGATTTAGTAGGTAGAAGAGATTCTTTTCCTGTTAATGGATAGATCCTTAAAATTAATTCTCCATAGAAGATTGCTCTTCTATTTTGTAGGATAGTTTTAGTTTTAGTTTTTTCTTTTTTTTTTCTTTTTTATAAATAAAAGCAGTTGTAGATGATTACTACAGGAGTTCACGCAAAAAGACACCAAATTCTCTGTTAGATTTTGATTTTTTTCGCTTGTACAAATAGTAAAATTTTTTCGAAAAATTTGATTTTTATTATTAACGGATAGAGTTAACTTTAGCCTAGATATGATACTAGTTTCAACTTCAAAGAATTTTATGAAAGCAAATTTTGGCAAAAAAATTGTTTTATATCAGCACAATGAAAGGTATCAATAATAAAATAAGTACTCTCTGTAAAACTGTTGTTTTCAAACTCTATTATTGTCGTCTAGAGCTTTCTTAAGGAAAAACAATGGTTTCCTCCCTACTAAAGAAAATCGCAGCATTCAGAGAAACAATCCGAGAAAACACTATATCTCAAAGAATAAGAGGTCTCATCACGAGCCGGCTTATCATGATCACAGATATTATAACTTGCTGACTTTGCCAATACTGTCCACCAAAACAGGGCAACGACTCAAGATTGTTGCAATAAAAAGACAAGAGGTCTCATCACAAGCCAGCTTGTTCAGCAAAAGTGTAAATCAAGTGAATGACTGTGTCATAATTTGGCCACCAAACCAAGACATTGTTCTTTAGAGAATAAAAAAGGAAAAAGTGTCAAAATGGGTTTTTCTCTGAAAAGTTGTAAATAGCCTTAAGCAAGATAAAGGACCATTATTGGGTAACAGGTAACCCTGTCGAGGCTATGGACGCCTGCTGGTAGCAAAGGCTCTACCTACGACAAATGAGCATATTTAAAAAAAAAAAAGCCAGCGCACAGAGATAACCTTATTTTATCTTTAAAAGACCAAGTAGTGGCTGATGTAAATACAAGGACTAAGCCTGATGAAGCAAACAATTAGAATATAAAAAGGTTGAAACAAAATATCATTGATAGGATAAGGCATAATGTACTCTATCTGTCCATAACAAAGTTTAGACTTATGAAAATTTTTATGTTTTGGAAGTTCAAATTCAATAGAAAAGCAGAGATAACTGGTTCTTCCCAGTGAATCACCATTGTTGTGGCCACCAACAACCCCCCTCTTTGTTTGATATTAGAAATAACACCAAGCAAATGGGGACCCTTAATAAAAAATCCAAACAAACATTTTTATGAAAATTTTTGTATTTGATTCCTTAAAACTTTATCGCGACAAAAGAATGAAACATTTTTTTTATGAGCATAATAAAGTACGAAGAAGCGATGTGAAATTCATTGCATCGCATTCATTATGAAGCGCTCTTAAATGAAAAACTTAAGAAATCTCGGACGGCCGATATGCGACGTCGCATATCGCAACATCGCGTAAAGTAGCACACAATGACTAATTGCTGCGATCTGCGATCTGCGATGATGTGATACTGCAATGATCCGATACTGCGATGCCGCGATGCTACAATGCGATCTGCGATCTGTGATGAACATGAATTTCCCTCAGCGTAGTATTCAAGGAAAGTTGTCCATTAACCAAAATTAAGCGCGCGCCTTAAAAAGAAATTAATGATTGTACGCCAAAGTATCTAGGAAGGACAGATTTTTGTTTTTAGAAGAGTCAGTTCACTATGAGTGTCATAATTATGCATCCATAAGAGTTTAAAGCTTTCATGTCAATCTTTATTATCATTACTCTTTTCCTTTATGTAAACTATAAAATAGGAAATAACATGAAGCAATGTGCAGGAAACATCTAAGGAAAAGGGGAAAGCGTCAATGCTCAGAGAACAAAGAAGAAATCCCTTCAGAAACTGATGCCGCATATGATAGGACCACAGATTCTAGAGTATCACTCAACAGATGCTGATGTCGATAGGCCATCTAAAGCTCAGAGTCAAAGGCGCACAAAAGCAACATGATTACAAAAAACCCTGAAGCTTACACACCAGAAAAGCCCGGAATAAAGAACGGAGGAAGTTTTTCGATCCAGAGAATTGTTCAGAGAGTAAAGTCTTTAACTTGTCCAGTCGTTCGCAAGGCCTGAAACTGAAATAGCAAAATCAGAATTAGTTTGAGGGAAATTTGAGTTATTACCAAGTATACACGCAGTGAATACACCCAGTCAGAGGAAGATTCTCTAAAATATCTTATAGTTTACAGAAAGTGGTGCCAGCGCTTCTTATTTCTATTTTTATAGCACAAACGAAAGGGGAAGGCAACCAACCGACTCTTCCGAGTCGAATGTTGCATGATTACAACACTAAGGAGGAAATACAGAAATAGTTTAGAGTCAGATTCAATTTTTAGAAATAGTTTTGCTTTATCAGAAGGACGGTCATTTGAAAACCGTATCCTAAATTTATGTAATCAAGTTAATTAGCTAGCAGTATTTAAACCCTTCTCAGGAATTTAGAGAAGGGTCCAGAGATTTGTCAAAAACTTGTCCTCGGAACATGCACTTCTACACCCTCATAGGAGGTTTTGATGAATGGATGGATCCAAATTTATTTTTATTTGCATTTTGATGTCTGCTACTGATGTTACACTTTTGTACTCTTAGTAGATGTTAGAACAAGTAGAGATAGATCATTTTTTGCTTGAAGTTTGTGAGTAGGATTAGTCATAAATGGTACTTTTATCTCTTGGCAAATTTCTGCTTATATTCTTTAAGTGATTTATAGTTTTCAGTTATTTATATGTTATTGCATGAATGTATGGGTTACCATTTGGCACTTCTGTACGGTGGAGTCATTTATTTATGTTTAACATGTGAATAACTTATTATGCGATATGATGTTCACAACTGTTTTGCCTAACTTCTTATGCAAAGTGGTTTATCCTAAATGATTTCTATTCTTATGATAGCTGAATGATCTTTATTACCAGTTATTGTTTGAAATATTTTTAGATCGCATAATAGAAGATATACATCCCGGGTTAGCATAGATTAGATGTGTTTTTTCTCATTAGATTACAATAGCATAGAGTTAGTTTAAGAATCTGAATTAGATTAGCTTTAAAGTACTCTTAGATCAGCATTATTCAACTCTACACACACACACACACACCCCTAGATCGGGAAACTCGTCCCGTTATCCCCAGTCGGACCCGCTATACCAAACGGATAAGGAGCTGCCAACCAAGGTTTGGACCGGGTGGGTATCCCCCTTGTTGTCGACCCGGTTTTCGGGGTTTCAACAGGATGGTAGCTTTAGTTTCTTTCTTAATGCTTGAATATTTGCCTCTTTTCTCTTTATAGGCTCTTCTGTTCCCTTGATATTTGTAGGGTCATGCCCTATCTTTATTATCAAATCTTCCAGAGATTTGATTCTATTGTCTTTAGCAAATGAGGACATCTTCTCAATCTTCAACTGAGAATGTATGTTATTCAAGGATGATTGTAATTTGGAAATAGTCATGGTTGAACTGGTGATTTTCGAAAAGATCAGCTCCCCTGTTTTCTTGTGTAAACGGATTTGATTGATTTCATGTATCTTATTTGTATGAATTGAGAAAATAGAGGCCTTTTAGTCTTCAACACTCTTGGGAGATGGCACTAAAGTTTCTATGAAGGCCATTATGAACTATCGTTTCTCTAAGTCGAATGCAAAGAGAAACCTATGATGTGTGTTTTTTTTCTGCTTCCAAACTTCTGAGTAGGTTGAAGCCTTTAAAGCTTCATTTTTAACTTTATCTCCCTATACCTTGAAAAAATACTCTGCTTAGTTGAAATTTGAGAACTAGAAGATACTAGAGGCTGAGTTGTTGGTTCTACAGTAGGTGACAAAATTGTTTCTTCTGCTTGAGGAAAATTATGGACTAGAGATCCTATAAAAACTACAGTGGCATGTTGTTGTGTATCTCTTTCTTATAGAGATCCATCCTGGATAGTAATCACCAGATCATTAACCTGAGGGTTTGATTTTTTAGTAGTGTTTGGGTCCTTATTTTTCCTTTCAAAAAAAATAAATTTTGCACCTTGTGTTTTAGATTCATTAGGGGACATGTCCTCTCTCCCTCTTTTGAACTCCTTCTCCTTTGGAATAGGATTTTTCATGGATGCCTGACTAACCAACCATTCATCAACTTCTTGTAAAGTGTCATCTGTCCATTCCTCTTGATTAGCATATTGTTCAATTTCGGGCCTTGGTGTATCTGCATAGGATGTACTCTTATGTTCTAATCCAAGCTTTGAAATGATGCTTAGAGGATCATAACACCAAGAGAAACTAGGCTTCAATTTCATTTGACTCAAAATAACTTCCACCTCCTTTGCTGCAGCGCTGGTGTTGACAATATAAGGACCTATATTAGCCTTTAGGTTGAAATTTGCTTTATATGTAAGATACCAATTGCATCTCATCCATGTTGAGAATTTTTCTAGTGTATTCTAATGCAAATATTTTGACCAGTGCAAACACTAGTAACCTGTAAGGAGGTAATTCAAATCCATATATTCTAATTTCAATATAATTCTGGTATAAATACCTGTCTCCAACATTTGATTTCTTTGACAAGTGCAATAAATTCTCTATCTTTGGTGAAATCCTCGAGATCACATCACTACAAAGCAAGTAGAATGAGGTATGTAGAAAATTATCAACGAAACGAGTGTAAGTATCCTTTAAGTTATTTCTAACCAGAGAAGTCTATTGAATCACTAAAAAAGGATTGCCCTCTTTATCTTTCTTCTGTAAAGCAAATTTGAACCTATCTGACTGATGAAATATCATAAGATAAACCAATACTAACTGATATTTGGGATACATCCAACTTTGAAAATTACAAATTGATCATGCATTGCATTGGACATAAATTGGTTGTAATAAAAAATAATAGATGGCTTTTTGCCTACTGCAAAAATTGACAAAAATACCTAGAACTATTTAATCTTCCCATTAATCATTATAGTACCCAAGTAGTTGGTTTACCATAGAAATTACTTGTTTGGAAATTTATGAGAAGATTGAGACTAGGCATGGGGGATTGGTCCAGGGTAATTCAACATTTTCTGAAAGGAAACATTCGAGGACTTGATCTCTCTGAGGGAAATTCATGTTTTTGTATAATTCCATCAAGGCATAAGCCGCGAAAGGATGATGGGGGACTTGGTATTCAAGTTTCAGTGCTTGGAAGATACTTTCAGGAGAAATGGAGAAAATGACTTCATTATTGTGGAAAATAACCACCTTTTTGCTTGGCAGGTATTAGAGATGGCACCAAATAGAGAATTTAGGGGAGAAATGAGTTTGGGTGAAAACAAGATAAGGGGGAAGGGATTCCCAAATGCTAAGATCATCACCTTTGTCCATGATTTTTTTTTTTCCAATTTATGAAGTTCGTATGGTTTAAATTCAAACTAGGTCTCGACGATTTTATATTGGGTGTCGATTAAAGGGGATTTGTCAAAATCAGGGATAAGGGGAATCATGGTATTTTTCTCTATATTTTTTCCCTTCCCTTTGTGGGTCGACATTGTGAAAATTAAATAATAGACTGGTAGAAGAACAATACTAATAAATACTTGAAAAACTAAATTCTAAAGGAACAATGGTTACCCGGGTGGAAATTAGTCGAATTCATGGAGGAAAAACTGATATTGAAGGCTAACAATTTCCAGCAACTTAATCTTCAACTTGTAGGATCAATGGTGTGATGAAAAGAATGAATTTCTGGCCTCCAAAGGTTTTTATAATAGGTTCAATTTTTTTGTGTAATGAAAAAATTAAGGTTTATGGAGCGAGAGAGATTTACTGATAAAACTAAAAAACAATAGGAAATTTAATGAGATAACATTCATTATGGAATTGGCAACAAGTATTTGAACATTGAATGACTATATGATGTGGAGTGGGTTACGTGGTATGATAGATGTCAAGAGCAGAGTGGTGGAAGTGATAGACAGCTGGTGGTATATGAGTGAGGGATGGCAAGGAAGGTGGCGGGAGCAGAGTTGCAGAGGTGACGGATGGTTAGCGAGAGTGGAGCAACGGTATTTGGGGGTGGGTGGGTGTAAGTAGTAAATGGTTTCAGGAGGGCACCCCACGAAATTCTCCAGGCTCTGCCACATTAGCCCATGTGGCCTGGGTGGAAATCATATTTCAACCCCCCACCCCCCCTTCGTGTTCATCGTCGGGAGCACAGGGCCGGGGGGAGTGGAAATTACTCCTCCGTCATAGATCTTTGCAGGATTAATTTGGGCCGTCTGTTCGAGTTCACCTTTTAACAACAAATGATAGCTAAACTTTGTTGTATTATTTCATAAATAAACCATAATAACCAAGTTTAAACATTATAACCAAAGTTGATAATAATGTATTAAATTGACATTTTCATATTTAGAACGAGATTTTGATTGGCTCGCTATAGGGGCTAATTATTTTTCTAATATATATATATATATATATATATATATAATATATATATATATTAATATATATATATATATATATATATATATATATATATATATATATATAGATATCCTATTTATTTCTTTTTATTCTTTCTCTTTTTTCTCATATATATGTTGTTTTTTTAACTTTTTGAAAATAATTTGCAAAATGTAATAATTATTTACAACATCTCATGGGAGAAAATCAACAGATAATCATCAATTGATCCTATAAATTATAGGACGCTAACAATACTCATCACATATGGTTGGTTTAGAATAATAAACATAAACATCAAAAGAATTGATATTAGAATTACCAAAAACACCATCACATAACCCTTTGTTTGTTTGAAAAAGGTCATCCACAATGGATGATTGATCTACATAATCATGAATATATATTGTTGTTGTACGTGAGGACATAATTCCTTCCTCAACATTATTTTCTTCACAAACTTCATTAGTACAACAATTAGGGGAATCAAATAAAGAAAGAATAAAGTCGATGTTTGTCATTAAATCATTATATTCTTTAGGGTTATCTTGGTAACTAAAACTATACATAATACCCTATCTAGTTAAACAATCATTTTTCGTATTTCATTAGAATCATCAGATTGATCTTGCTAACTTGTGACTTCATCATTAACATAACATTCACCTCCCTGAAACCCTAAATGAGAGCTATTGTCATCTTTATTGCAATTTTCATTTGAATCAAAACAATCTTTAAGGAGTAATTTAGAGGGATATACAATTCTATAATGCTCATGAAAATTTGCATGAAAATCTTTCAAATATGAAATACCACCAGTAGGGAGTCTGTTGTACCATTATCAGGTGTTACCTTCCAAAGACATCGTGAACAATTTCACGAGTGCATCCTCATAGTAAACCCCTATCTTGGGAATGCAGTTGTGAAACTCAATTAGATGTTAAGAAGGATCTCCATATTCATCTTCATTTTCTTGAAACTAGGGAAGTTAGTTGTCCCATTTATCTATTTCAATCATTTCATTTGGAAAAATTGGTATATCAAAATCATTAAGTAGAGAAAATTGTTTGGATATAGAAGCCTACGAAAAAACCATTTAAACAAGCGAGAAGTCAGTAGGTGAAAATTTTAACAATAAATATTTTCTTGAAATCTCTAAATCACATGCTACCACAATTATGTTCACCAGTGGATCATAGACATAAAAATTTCTCAATTACTAGGAAAATAAAAGCTTTACACTTCACTCCATGACAACAATGCCAGAAAGAATATTGCCTCCCAAATTGTTTTGGCAACAAAGAAAAACTCAAAAGGACATTAATTGAGGATATGAATCCTCCCACTTCAGGTTAAAAGTGCTGACCTCCCTTCACTTCAGGGGATATCCCTATTTCTATTCTCAAAATATATTCAAATAAGAAAATGTATACATGGCCGGATTAATGATATGAGAACATTTTTAAAAGAATCAGTAGTTAAGCTTTCTTATTAAATGGAACTTATGTAAATTATATGTTTCTTGAACTTAATGTAAACTTAAGGATGAAACTATGATAAATAATATAAAAACAACAAAGAAAAATGACATAACAAAGTTAAAAGAAAAAAAGAAGTAAACATAAACACATGTATTCCTTTGTAATAAATCATATTTACCCTAATAAGTGTAAAAAAATGATCTCAATATTATGTATTGTGGCACTTCAATGTGACATGAATTAGATAAATATATTGAATGGAAAACCCAAGATATTATATACTTGAAAGTAAAATATTCAAGTTACAGTTGTAAAGAGATGATGGTGATCATGTCATCCATCAAACCCTTACAGACACTGTACGATAAGAATATAAAATAACGAAAAAATCACATAATGAAATAAACACTTAATTCTAACATATAATAATGTTTCTCATGAAGGGTACAATAAATTTATCAATGTCATGCATTCCAAGTCCAAACTTGCAATCATTAATCAAACACTAGTACAAAATGGTCAATTAGTTACTAAAGCAATAACTAAAATTTGCATATAAACGACCACTTTTTAGTCGGAGACCAAAAGTGGATAATTTACAATATCTTATAGCGTGGCCAATTGGTTGTCTCGATTTTATCGTCTAATAATATATTTAGTCATTAATTTGGTCATTAATTTAGTCATTGATTTATTCATTAATCGCCACAATTAATGACCAAATACAAAATTAAATATACTACTACATGTTCACCTAATAAAACCAATTAATGATTAAATAAATATGACTAAAATGTTGAATGCATTATAGATACTATAAATTAGCGGGTAATAGTCCTATATATGAAAATTTTATTTATCATTTGAAACTAATCAATGAGAAAAGTAATATGAATGTCTTGGTCGTGTTATAATATATTTTTAATTAGCTACTAATAGTCATATATATGCAAAATTTAGTCGTCATTTGTAATAAAAAATTTATGATTTACAATAGTCACTTATCTTTTCTTGGTAGTTTCATATTCATTATATGAACAATTAATTTATTCGTTGTATATTCATTTTATTTGTTTTCATCAATAATCAATATAAAATACTAATTTAGTAGTTTTAGATTTATTTTATGAGTTCAATATTAATCAACATAAATTAATTAGCATTATTTTGCAACTAAATTAAAAAAATCATACAATGTGCATGCTCATCTAGGATGAAAATGCAAAGTTACATATGTTTGTTACAATAATAAATAATACCAAGTACACTTATAAATAATTTCAACTAAATAAATTATATTATATGAAATTTCAATTATTACAATATGAGTTTCCAACTTTAATGATTGTACTACAATTTACACATGAAATATTGTTTCATCACTTCAAAATATTATCATTGTGTTGCAAAGGCATTGCACGTGAATTCACCAACTCTAAAGACACGACCATCAGTTTGTATGTGTATGTTTCATGTGAGATATTGGTTTTAACGGTATCACTATACTATTTCTCTTCTCTCTCTCTTTCTACAATTGTTGCTCCAACGTTATTTTTCTTTCTTTTCTTCAATTCTCGCATCTTACCATCAATATTGAGTTCCTATTCTGAAAATGAAAGAAGATACCATGTAGAGTATAAGACATGAAACACAATGAACACAAGAACATAAACTAAAGTGAACTATAAATTATTTATATGACCTATACCTCAACATCAACAACGTCAATGTTATTTTTCCCTAGAAAAGCAAGAAAATTGAATACGTTTTCTTCAGTTGGACGATAGTGGCCAATATGTGGCCAGATAACCTATATAAACAAAGTAAATAAAATGTCACAATATAAAATAACACCTTGAGAACTTAGTATTCAACCTTCAGAAAAAACTTAGGCACAATCATTCCAAATAAATTACATGCTAAAAATTTTAGGTTATAGATAACATGTGAAAACAAATGGAAAGAAAAAGATAACATAAAATAAATAATGTTTGGAAGTTGACTAAAAAATTGCATTGTAGAAGAAAAAATTAGTATAGATGTAGAGATAAACAATGTAGTATGAAAAGCTTACACACAAGAAAGGGCACGTAATTATCTTCAAGAACTTGGTGTGGAAAATCTCTAGCACCAAAAAATCATTGGTGCCCCTGGAAGTTTATTGAATTTCAATGTGTCATATTACAAAGGTTGCTGAAATTGAGCTTACAATGTTATGTTTTGAATGCCAAAACTATTACACTGTCTTCAAATTACTTTTCTTCACTACCAATATTCACTTCTTACTCTCAACTTTGTTATGGTACATGAACTATAGAGTTATTGAAAATTTGCTATTAAACCCTCTCTAATTTCTTTTCGTAGCTATCTATACCATCAATTATTGTTGCAATTTCATATCATCACTACAATTTCCTATTGGCATGGATGTTCACATGGTGTTGGATTGTGGTCACAGGGTAAACCTTGGGAAACTGTCATTTTTTATTTGGACCTCTTTTCTCAATTGAGTGCTTTCTTTGTTGGGTCCAAGGTTGGAGAATTTCGTCACAAGGCAATATGTAAAGCAAGAGCCCTCTTCTTATATTGAACAAGGCCAGTAAGAAAACCATGATAACTTATTTTTCTTCCTAGTTCTTTTCCCTTTTTCCACCCATTCCAATGAAAATGTAGTGAGTGGATATTTGTTGGGCATGGAATCCCCCGACAACATGTTTTGGGGCTCAAATCCTAAGTTTTACTCAAATGTTTTCTACGACTCTGCGATTTGTGGTCGTGGAGCATGAAGAATAGGTTAAGACATAGGGTTGTCCACCCTAAAGTGTTGTAATGTAATGTAAAGCGCGGACCATGGGATTTTATAAATAGAGTGAGGCTATAAGTTGTAAAGATAGTGAATAGGGAAATGGGAAAGGAGAATATGAATGGTTTGAGCTTAGAGTAGGAGTCTAAGAGTATTGGGTCGTAGTAGTGGGAAGAGGCTCTACAGCTGAGTGCACAGAGGCCTAGTAGAGTCCACAGCTGAGTGCGCGGACCCCTGCAACTGAGTGCGTAGGGCGATGTTGAGTCTGTAATCTAGATTGAAGATTAATAAAGAGAAGTTGATTCCTATTTCTATGTATTTATTGTGCATTGCCTTCTGTACGTTTATACTATTTTATTTATCGTGCACACTGATATGATTGATGAATATGTTGTAATAATCATTCATCTTACATAAACAAGTAAAGTAATTGGGTAATAACATATTAAATAACAAGGAACTTGGGTATTATATGGGTTTCGCCCCGAGTAGGGTTGCACAGAAGTAGCACTGTAGGGTGTGAAGGAAAAGTAAGTGTGTGTAGAAATGTGTTCGCATGGTCAAATCACTGACCTCCAAAAGCCCATCAAACACCCCTAGGGTGCGGAAACTTGGTTCTAGCACCCTCCCATAATACTTCGGGTGAGAGCTCAGTCTACGCTCCGCAGACTGTTGCAGAAAGGGCCAGTAGTACTAGGTTTTGATTGGCTAAATCACCTTTGAACTTGGGTTAGCCACATACAAGCCAATAAACCGTTCCGTTGTCAGGACTGGTATCTGCATAAAGGATGTCTGATGTCATGCCACTAGAATCCAACGAAGAAGGAAATTGAAGAGTGGTTGGACAAGAATATTCATGAGTTCGCGGTGCAGGAGAACAAAAACCCCTGAGCATCTAAGGAACAGTGGTTAGAGCACTACTTGTATACGGAAATCCACGAAATTTTCTTTGCATCCTTTCCTCCTGAGTTGTATGAGTGGATCGCGAAGTTAGCAGACAGCCAGGGAAGGTGTAGGCTTGACAAACCAACAATATGGACTCTAGAATTAGTGTGCAGACTAGAAGCATCAGGAGATAAGATAGTGTGAGTATTGGACCATTGGCTCGACCAAATATTAGGAGGATTCATCACTGAGTTTGCAGTTGACATGACCGTTAGCTACAATGAGGTGGAATGATGTTTTCTCAAGGGACCGCGAGGTAAATATATTAAATCTTTGAACACTTGGATTAAGATGCTATTGTGTGAAAAGCGAGTTCTGTGAATAAATTAATGTTTAGGACTACGCGAAGCTAGAAGATCTATAGAAGTAAAAGTATTGAATAATTGGAAAGCAGTCCATTAATTTCTCCCTCGCGAGAAAGCGAGGAAGAGCTTGCAAAAGTTTCCCCAAGAAGCGCGGTTAGTCTGATAAGGTAGCGCATTCCGCATTTACCACCTCCACCCACACAACCACCTGTCGTACACTCCTCACCTCCATCTCCACCCACCCCACCTCTGCCACTACCACAGTTCAGTATGGTGAGTGCAATCAAACTACCAGTGTTCAGAGGAATAGGGAATGAAGATCTGGACCAATTTTGGTTCGTGGTAAGGGCAGTATGGCAAGCACAAGGCATTGTGGATGACAATATTAAAAATGCTACGCTGGTGAGCGCACTATAGGATCGTGCATTAACGTGGTATATCAAGCATTCTAATGACCATCTGAACATAAGAATTGCAGAGATCCAGGCCATGCTGAATAGGGAATTCAGCGGGCCAAAATTAGAAACACAATCAATCATCAGATTTAAGGAGATCACAATGCTCCTAGGTGAGACCCCTTGGGATATGGACCAAAGGTTGAAGAGTATGATCCAGGAAGCCAATATGACGTTAACAGATGCACAACATCGTGCATGGTTTGTGGCCCCACTTACGCCACACTTAAGGACAATGTTGTCAAAGAAAAAACTTTCCACCGAGGACGAAGTATTGGATATGGCAATTAGATTGCATGAGACCCCTATACAAGACCCTGGGTTGAGATTCCAACAAATCCATGCACAACTATAGAAACTGTGTCTGGAAATGCAAAGTTTGAAACAAGATAGGACACCTCGACCAAAGGTGCACGAGGAAGTATGGTGCATAAAATGCAAAGGCCAAGGGCACGATAAGGACCACTGTCTAGTATTCACAAACTACTTGGTAGGAACAGGGCCAATGCCGCTAAGACCAGAGGCACAGGAAGGGCTGAGTGTGGCGTCTACACTATGGTGCTTTATCTGCCAAATAGGAGGAAAACACACCACAGATGATTGTCATCTTTTGCAGAAGTATATGCAGATGTCCCAATAATTGTTTTTTAATTTCTGTAGGTTGGTAGGCCATGAGGAAGGCACCTGCCAAAGCTATGAACTAATGATGGATTATACTCATGCCTACATGATGCAGACCAAAATGTGAGCCCTCGACCCAAATGCAGAGATGGCACAAGATGGGTTTCAGGGGCGTGGTCGAGGTGAAGGAGGAATGGGACCAAGAAGGGGTCGCAGACAACTAATTTGTTACAGTTGTAGAGGTCCAAGGCACTTTTCCCATGACTATACAAACCCGACAAGAATATCATGTTGGTATTGTACTCAATTTGATCATGATGCAGAAGACTGCCCTTCATTGATAGCGAGGATGCGTGAAAAGGGGGTACTCCAGCCCCCTCCGACTCAAAATTTATAGATGATGAGGTCTAAGCTGCGCGAAGAAGACTCGGATGTAAACATGATGCTCAGGATTGGTATGACTACGGGAGATGATAAAGGGAAGCAACCAGAAGAAAGTGCGTGGGTTCGCAAGGCTCCTACAAAGGAACTCGAGTTTTATTTAGAACGCGCGAAGGAGACATTCATGGAAGCTAAGAAGAGCTTCATGGAGGCCTCCACTTTAGGTAGTAAGGATCAACTAGAACCACAGATGGATCCTTTAATGCTCACTACCTTTCTGGAGACATGCACGAAACTGTTGCGCGATAGCAAGGCAGTCAAAGGACTACAAGAACTTATCACTAGGTGTACAGGGTCAGCTGAACCATGCGTGGTATGAAAACTTGGAAAGCATGAATTGTGCACAGAAAGGGAAATGAGGTCAACAATGTAAATCGACAAATATGAAATGGATCATGTAATCCTAGATTTGGGTTCAGACATGAATGTACTACCAAAGAAAACATGGGAACGCAATGGCAGACCCACACTACAATGGTCCCCTATTCAGTTACAAATACCGAACCAACAAAATATTTTTACCATGGGAAGATTACAAGGGGTAACAGTCGATATTGAAGGTGTTAGTGCGCAGGTGGATTTTGAAGTGATAGAGATTTTCAATGATAGTAATCCCTATATTACACTACTGGGAATATACTGGGCTATCGATATGAACGGAGTCATAAATCTGAAGAAGCGCAAAATGATCTTTGAGAAAAAGTCACTATGCATAAGAGTACCAATAGACCCAGCCGAAGGAGCACAATACACTGAACCAGTGTGCAATGAAAATAGTGATGACGATCTAAACTGTATTTACAAGATAACTGCGTGAGAAGAGGATTTGGTGAATCTGACTACAAATGGAAGAATTTCGTGGGAGCGCGAAAGCTCTTGCACTTCGGATTTAGTCGAAGAGATAGAGCAATGGGAGAATTCGCTGCATGAAGTAACAATGCTAAATTGCAACATGATGATTAAATCATTGTGTTGCATGAAAACAGAGGAAGGGAGCTGTCGACATATGATGGATTGTCGGTGGTGGATGAACTCTGGAGAAAATTTAGAGGACTAGTGCAGATGCAGAAGGATGATGCACCTGCATTTTGGAAAACCACAAATATGACTAGTAGACAAATATGACAAACGAGATGACCCACACACGCACCTCATGAAATGGACCAAGGTCTACAGGGAAGAGCCACAACCTAAATTGGTACATTTATTCTACCATACCCTAGACGTCATACCCATGAATTGGTATACTGAGATGGAGCTATGCCATGGTATGGAAAAATGGGATGTCTTGCATGAGGGATTTTTGTTAACATTCACATTTGAATATGATTGGTCGGATATTGTTGATGATACGCTACAAGCAGTAAAAGCCGCTATCTTCAAAATACCATAGGAGCCAATAGGAGTACTTCAACCAGAAAGGGTGACACAGTTAAGCAGCATAGTGGAGTGTTATAATGTAAATTTTGAAAAGGATGATGAGGACCCATGGAACATTAACATTTCAGAAATGGAAGGCTCTCATGAGATTCGTGGACCATCACTTGAAGGCCCTGACATCATTGCGCTGCTAAAGACAAGGAAGGTCAACATTGGAATGAAGGCAGAGCCGAAGTATGAAATGCTTGGGGACTATTGGGATGATGCCACGGTCAATAAGGTTGTTGAGTTACTCTGTGAATAACAAGACTTGTTCCCAACGAAAATTACGGACTTAAAAGAGATCATTGGTGATTTAGGGATGATGAAGATCACCCTAAAACCTAATGTGAAGCCAGTTAAGTAGCAGCCTTGCCACTTGAATCCAAAGTATAAAGAAAAGGTCCACAACAAATTAGACAAAATGCTTGTAGCCAGAATTATTGAACTAGTGGAAGAATCCGACTAGGTGAGTCCTATGGTAGTATAGGAGAAAAAATAGAAGGGTGAAATAAGAATATGCGTAGACCTCAGGAAGTTGAACGACACTTGTGTACACAATCCATTCCCAACACCATTCACAGATCAAGTACTAGAGAATGTTGGCAGTCAGGAAGCATACTCGTTCACAAATGGGTTCTCAGGGTACCATCATATCAAGATCACGCCAGAATATAGGAGCAAGATGACCTTCACAATAGAATGGGGCTGCTTTCAATACACCATGATTCCATTTGGACCGAAGAATGTGTTAGCTATATTTTCACACATCGTGGTAGCTATGTTCAAATAATACATCCACAAGTTTTTGGAGGTCTATCTGGATGACTGGACTATATTTGGATTAGTTGAGAATCATGTAGTGAGCTTATGCTTGATGTTGGATACTTACCGCTGACACCAGATTACGCTGAACCTTAAGAAGTGCACAGTCCTCGTCCCCTTCGGAAATTTGCTGGGACATGTGGTCTACAAACAAAGATTGATGGTGGACCGTGCTAAGATTGTCATTATCCTAAATTTGGAAGCACCACAAAGTGTTAAACAACTGCGCACTACCTTGGGACACACTAGATACTATAGGAAGTTCATCAAAAGTTACGCCCAAATAACCACACAAATGGGAAAGCTATCGAAAAAAGACGTTACATATTGCTGGAATGATGATTACATGAAGATTTTGGATGTCCTAAAGGGGAAACTGGCCTTTGCACCAATCCTGGTCTTCCCGAAATGCGATGTTGAATTTCATGTACATGTTGATGCGTCATGTATCATGTTGGGAGTTGTACTCACACAGGAAGACGTGAAGGGTGTAGTTCACCCGATCGCGTTTGTGAGTTGAAGATTGTCCAACACAGGAAAGAACTACTCTACCACTAAGTGTGAGTGGTTGGCAATGGTGTACGTGCTCCAAAAATACCAACACTATTTACTTGGAGGATATTTCAAGATGTATGCCGACCATTCTGCTTTGAAATACCTAGTGAACAAGCTTGTGTTGGGGGGACGAATATTCAGATGGCTTTTACTGTTTCAAGAATATGATTTTGAGGTCATAATCAAGCCAGGACACTTAAATGTAGGACTATATCATTTGTCACGAATTGAGATGGGCGAGGAACCAACAAATTTGGAGGAGGGACTACCTAATGCACAACTCTTTACATTGTGTGTCGCGAATGGACACTTCAAAGATATGATCCATTTTATAACAACATGGACTACACCAAAGGAGTACTCGATCCAATAGAAGAAGTAATTGGTGGTGCATGTGGCAGAATTTACTGTCATCGCAGGGCGCCTCTACAAGATGGGAAACAATGAGATATTGCAAAGATATGTACCTGAATTCGAAAGAAGTCAGATCCTTGCGGAAGCACATGGGGGTGCTGCAGGAGAACACTATGCAGGATGTGCAACTACACAAAATATTGTTCGCGCAGGGTTATGGTGGCCAACCTTGCACCAGGATTCGAAAGCACACTGTAAGGCCTGCGATATATGTCGAAGGATGGGAAAACCATCATGAAGGGACGATATGCCACTAAATCACCAAATCACACTACAACCATTTGAGAAATGGGCAATTGAATTTGTGGGCCTAATTAAACCTCAGGGAATGATGGATGCACACTACATAATCACTGCGATGGAGTACCTAAAACGATGGGCAGAAGCATAGCGGTCAAAGACTACACGGCCGCTACGACTGTAAAGTTTTTGTTCAGAAACGTGTTGACACAATTTGACTATCCTAAAATCTTAATGAGCGATCACGGAACACATTTCCTGAATGAAACCATCAGCATACTCACAAAAGAGTTCTAGGTGTATCATTAGAAAATTACACCAAACCACCCATAGGCCAATGGAATAGTAGAGGCATTCAACAAAATACTGGAGATGCGCTGACCAAAGTATGTAATGTGCATTGGAACGACTGGGACCTACACATACCTGCTGTGTTATGGGCGTATAGGACAACATATAGAAATTGACGGGACCAACACCCTTCCAGTTGGTCTATGGTACAAAAGTTGTCATGTTGATGGAATACATCGTACGTAGTCTACGAATAGCAGTGCTCATAGGCATAATGGACCACGAAGCTCTGAAAGAAAGCCTCGTGGTATTAGAAGAACTCGAGGAAGAATAGTTTCTAGTTGAATTTCATTAGCAAGTACAAAAATAGCATCAAAAGGCCTATTACGACCACCGTATCAAGTTGTGCACCTTCAAGGTAAATGAATTAGTACTACTATATGACAATAAGTTTGAAAAATTTCTGGGGAAAATTCAGAATGCAATGGGTGGGACCATATGTGGTAAAGGAGGTCAAAGATGGATGCACAGTCCAGCTAGTCAAACTAAATGGAGAACCCTCCCAGGCAAAGTAAATGATAGTCACTTGAAACCCTACACGGGTGGGCCGGATCTCTGACTAACCAACCGAAGCATAGTCTTCGTGACCCGAGGAGCTGGAAAATGGTGCAAGACTATAAACGCATGCATCAAATGTCGGTACCAAGGTAAGGACATGATCTGAAATCACCTGTAGATGACCTCAGAGAAATAATGAAGGTATTACAGACTCAAGTGCCGGGGTGTGCCTATGTCATTTTATGTAATAGGTCGATAAGATTGTGAAATACATAGACATTGAAGCAGTAAGAGAACATAGTAAGCAAACACATAAACACAACAAATTTAGTAAGGATTTCACCTAATCCTCCTGGGCTACGACTCATGGTCCATCCTCTAGTGGTGACCTTTCTATTGTGTCTTAAAGTAGAGATTTTAAAATAGTGAGCTCAAATTGAGTTTCACATAACATATGATGATCAGTAGGATTGTACAAGGATTCCCCAAGTCTCTAGAGTACACAGACTCCCGTTACTGAATCTTGACCTCAACTAGTCTCAGTGGTATGAGTCCAATTTGGTACTCAATACCTGACAGATATACATAGAAGAGTTTCTTGAACCTATCAAGCCTTCTATGGATTTCACAGACTCTTGGACTCTCTTTGTCTCTATCTGCTCGATGTTGCCTTTGTCTGCAAGTCAGCTCAACTTCTCTGTTCTCTGCAATTTACTTCTTTCTTGCCTTTCGGATTTCTTCTTCTCTTTCTATGCCTCTTCTGATTTACTCTTTGTCTATTCATGGCTTAAAGCCAATCTGCTCCCTGACTGTTCGTTTCCTCTTCCTGGCTCTCTAGATCACCTGCCTCTGTCCAGTGGAATTCCTTTGCTCTGCATCATCATCGCTATGTAACGCTGCACAAAGAGGTGGCCACTTGTCACCTTATAGACTGCATGTCAATTTTCTTTTGAACAGTTGTTATTTTCATTACTCTAGGATTTTCATGTGAAATTGATCCTTCTGCCAGCTCATCAGTCATGCCAAACCTCAAATCTTTACATGCCTCAGTCTATTTTCCCGTCGAATTCGATCATCCATCAGGCTAATTCTCCGTCGTTGATCTGGAGCCTCCAGATCCTACGGTCTCCATTTATATCATGCGAGTAAGTTTCTTGATCATTACTCATGCGATGTAAGTGGTTTTCTCTCTCATCCACTGGACACGCGTCGCCCAGTGTATGGCGTCACGCTGAACTCGGCCAAACCTGCTTACTTCTCGAAGTGCACATGATATCATGCCGGTTTTGGGTGCGGGACCCGCCTTTTGATGTTTTCTAGATGGTTTCATGTTTTCCCTCGTGACAGAGTGCTCAGGGCTTTCCTTCTCTGAGGGTTTTGTCTTGTGATAAGAAACTGCCTCTGTTCCTGGATCTAGGCTTCTGATTGCCAATTTGTGTCCATGCACGGTATCCATGGGCCAACGATCAACGCGCTTTGACCGAGGGTCCTCGTTGTTCCATGTAGGCCACAATTGCCATTGTCTAGATGTCATTTCTGATAATTGTTATTCATAAGATTTGATCTGACATAATTTTGAAATAGTCATGAGAAATGTTTAAGGATCCAATTCAGATCATGGCCTTCCCATTGAAAAAGCTTTTGGACCACCAAAAGTCAGTTTTCAAGCATTGACTAGATGAGGATATAACTGTCTCACTTGTCCAATCTCTATCTATTTTGCATTTCTTGGCTCTGAACCCTTGAGTCCAATCTTGAGGTACTCAACATCTCCCCTAGGCGTCATCCTCACCTTCATGTCCAAAACTATGTCTTCCTGCAATTCATTGAGATATTTAGGTAACAGATTATCAATAGAAGTCAATTGACTTTGCTCTTTAAGGTCTTCAATTAACGAAGGTTCAAATAATCTCAAGCTGTCTGCATTAACAACTGAGTAGATGTGCATGTAAGTTGGTAAATCAAGGTGAAAGGCATTCTCACCAATTTTCTAAAGTACCTTGAATGGTCCATACCTTATTGGCTTTAGGTTTTTACCTTCACCTTGCATTCTGTCTTCACTGATATACAACCAGACTTGATCACCAACTTGGAAACTATGCTCCATCCGATGCTTGTCATGCCTCGTATTCGGCTTGGCTCTTTTCCAGTTGTTCCTGTACTGCCTGGTGAATCTCTTAGATTTATTCAATGAACTTGGTTGCCTTGTCCACATCACTATGTCCATCAATTTCTATGTCTTTACCAAAGACAAAATCCAAGGGAGACCTTGCTGTGAAACCAAAACAGGTCTCAAAAGGAGATCTCTATGTAGAAGAATGTTTTGCTCGGTTGTAAGCATGCTGCACATAACAAAAATGTTTATCCCAAAGTTTGGGATGCTTGCTGCAATAGCCTTGTCACGCGGAATGAGTCGATCTTGCGGACAAGATAGACCTTCCTAGAATCTAAAGAAGACCTAATGACAAGCAAACCAACTAGACACTATCTTTCTCTAAATGTGATTTTATAAATAATGGCAAACAAGTGTGTTTAAGGCCTACCTTATGTCCAACGCAAGTTTGGGGATGCCTTCGCTTCTTTGATCCAAATGAGTTCCTTTATCACAAACCTGCAAACACAAAAAAGGCAAACAATTAAATAGCACCTGAAAAACCAATATTATAAAACATATTTAACATGAAAGTCAAGGAGTCCATGAAACAAATAACATAAGATACTTGTTGAGAAAAAAGAGCTTGATTGTATTAATTCAAGAGAAGAAGAACTTTACAACCTTTGCCTTGACGCTGTACAAGCTCCTCCCAGGGTCCAACAAGAAGTCTCCTCTACTTTGACAAGCTTCACTCACTCCCCAATGAAGCCAAAAAGGTATGTGATCTCTCCTCTTAAGCTCAAATAGGAAGTCTTGATTTCACCAGCATTTACCCTCAAAAGTTCAGCTTCTAACCTCTCTAGCCACTAACCCAATGCCTCAATTTATAGTGCAATGGAGGGAAGTTACTAGGTCCTCCTTCAAAGGGATAGATCCTCCTTCAAAGGGATAGCTCCTCCTAACAAGGGATTAGTTCCTCCTCTCATGGGATGCATGAACCACTTGGAGCGAACAATCCACGTCAAAATTCCTTCTAGAATCATCTAGAATTAACCCAAAGTGAGTTTTTTAAGATAAAAATTGCGCCTTTTGACTTTCACAGGGGTACGCACCCTCCCCTTTACAGACAGAGCATATAAGTACGCAGGTAATATGAACAAAGGGTGCGGGCCCGCAGGCAAAAGTGAGAGAAAGTGCGGAACCAGAGTTACATTGTTTTTTGATGTCTTTCTCTCATTTCCAAAGCTTATTTTGAAGAGCTGAGTTCTGAGACTTGCTTAGGAGGTCAGTACAAGTGATGAAAGATCCATACTGACTGCAAATAATCAAGGTGACAATATTTTGTGTAACAGATTGCCCCCTAAAGTGCGAAGTCTGTAGTAGATGAGGATTTAATTTATCATTTAGGAAGAGTGAAGTACTTTATCATTTCGAGGATCATCTCACGGAGAGCCCGGTTGGAACCTGTAAAAACATTCAATGCAAAATATATATATGAGATCATATCATCGCTGAGGTAGGCATTCCCATACTCAGATAAAAACTACTAAAAACTCTAACTACTACTCTAATATAGGAATGATCTTGTAACACATCATAAGTATAGACCCATGTGGACACAGTATGGACGCAGCCATCTGTTTATGATTAGTCCGTAGTATAATGAATACAAAATTCCTCGCAGCCTGGATGGTGGAAACTAGATCCAGGGTCTTCATTTCTACTTACCGAAACAGTATGATTCTATCCATGCGAATGAATGTGTCAAAGTCGAACATGGTAGAAACCGCTTGATTACCAGTCAATGATGTAAACTGTTAACAAGCATGAGAGAAACCACCAATAATGACAACGACTCTAAAAGTACTCAGTACAATCCATGAGATGTGATAAGATGTGTTGATGTCGAACATGTCACGAAATCCTTTGATTGAAAGTCGATGATGTAAATTGTCATCAAAGGCGAGAAACCTGCCATTGAGGCATGCAGATCTCAAGGTATTGACGATTTCTAGATCATCTTTCTAGATAATGAGTTGAAGTCGATAGAAAGCGATCCGTTGTAGGCAAGCCCACAACTCGAAATCATAGATCAAGTTGAAGAAATTTAGTTGCAAGGACTGACTCAGGGATGGTCAAGATGGATGACAGACATTTTGCATATGAATGGCTTATTTGCACTGACCTCTTGAACACATAACGACATGACAGATGGTTTGGTGACAATTGACCCAAAGTTAATACCCAAAAACTGACTGAAGACTTTCAATATGGTTTGATCAACTGTTAGGTAAAGGATTTCCCAACCCAGGTGAATAAAAGTTTCGTGTTCAAGAGTGGTTACAAAGTATGACAAACAGACTCACTTTTCTCTCTTTTCCCCCACCATTTCTGGCAAGTACCTCTTTATTTTTTACAAGCTTGAGGAGGATAACATATGTTTGATTATAAGCTCACCCTTTGGGTGAGTCCAACTTAGTTTAAATTTGAACCCTAAGAAGGAGTGGTCCGTTCCTATTTGTAATTGAAAAAGTCCTTTACTGTCGAAATTTTAACGAGTCCAGTATAGGAGAAACTCGGCGTTTTTTCAATTTTAGAGAGTTTGAAAAAACTTAAGAAGACTCCAGGGTTGACTTTTTTCATAAATTTGTATCTCCCAAGCCTGAAAAGTATAAAATAATACTTGAGAGAATCGCTTGATCTTTTACGACCAAGGAGTACTTTTTGTTATTAGCATCTTTGATCTTAAAAAGTAAAAAAGCGATCAAGGACACGTCGTTTTATAACCACTATCGAATTTGAAACGACAAAAATCTGACAATCTTTTAATGTTTTTACGGTCAGGAAAGAGCTGTAAATGGACCGTCTTTTAATTCTGTTTTAACGAGCTTAAAAGAAAAACTCGGCAATCTTTTCATTTTTTAGGAGTCAGAAAAGAGCTTAAAGGTGACTCTAGCTGAAAATGATAGATTTCGCCTAAATAATCCGTTATCTTGCACGAAAACACAAAAATTACTCATACGTGTTTGAAATGGATAAAAATGTCACAAGAATACCTTTTCAAAGTGAAACATAAACAAATTTGCAATCTATTTACTCAAAAAACTTATAAAAAGGGCCTTTTACCATTCATTTTTACTGTTTGTGATTTGGGTGAGAAAATAGTGCTTTTGCTCAGAAAACTTTCCGTGAAGATTGCGAAAAATCCAACCATCGGAATCGAATGCCATCTTCTCCAGGTAATCCACATCATCCTACTCTTTATTTTTAACCGTTTCAATTTTCATTTTAGTCTTTCATTTGATTTTTTGGGAGGACTTTTAGGGATAAAACCCGCGCCTAGGTCCGCAGGTTTACCACTACGGACCTATGGACCCCGACTTTTTCTCCATTGGGAAAAAGCTCGGGGTCCGCACCTTCTGTGTAGACAAAGTGCGGTCCCACGCACTGTGTCTAACACGTAGGGTGCGGTCCCCGCTGCGAGGGTTTTTAACCTAAAATTCCTCAAAAATGGACCAATGAAAACATTTTCTAGCATTCTAATTCATCTTTATGCTTGATGCAGGTAGTACATCATGCTAGATTGGTGCGAATGAGAGCATGAGGACATGGATGCTGCCGCATGGAATCATTAGCCTTCACTTGATGCTTTGAGGGCATGCGTACAAATACTGGGCCATTCCTGGCATGAGGGCTCAGGTGGATTTCTTACAGTGGATGGTTGACAGATGGAGCGTTCAGGATCAGTGCTTCTTTATTGGCGGCCACTAGCTCGAAATCGAGCCGGCGGATATATATTTCTTGACTGGTTTGCCTAAGAGAGGCGTTGACTTGACTTTGTTCGGGACTAGCGCAGGTGGCTAGTCTGTCGATAGCCTCCGGCTACAGTACTACAACCGCCAGACTAGAGACAAAGGGATAGATATAAAGACCATATCCCGTCCTGAGCTCATGGTGATTGCGTTCACTATTACTAGACTTTGCGGAGCTGGCACATTACATATTGCCACCGGATCCCAAATGCGTATGCCATTTGATTGCTTCCAAGGCACCATCTTCAACTGGTGCGATGCTGTGTTGGCCAATGTGAAGGGCCAAATGACCAGGGCCAAGAACAGACGACTTAAGGCTTTTGGTTATGGGGCTTTAGTCGTGAGTTTTGGCCTAGAGAGGGTTCCTATGTTGATCCCGCAGCACCTTACTGTTGGAGGTGGGCTTCCTCGAGAGCCCAAACTAACGCGATGGGTCACAGTTATGGCCCATCATCCTGATGAGGGGACCGAGGTTGTTCGGTTCAAACCTGAGTATTTCCAATGGCTGGAGAACCAGGTTTTTTCTATTCAGGACTTCCCTTATGCTGGGATTGATTTTCGTGGAGACCCAGACATGGCTCTTCCTCCAGGAGAGCAGTGGGACGACTCAGGTAAAATCATTTTCAACATTTCCCCTATTTTCATTTATATTTTTTTAAGTTTTTTTTTTTATTTTTTTTATTTCGTCCCAAAACTGATAGTAAAAATTTTAAAATGCAGATGTGGGCCCACAACAACCAGCCGCTCTCCGGCCTTATGAGAGAAAACAACCAGTTGCACTGGCTCCAGCCCCACAGGACGAATCAGCAGAGACTTTGGTCGAGTTGGAGAGCCATCTAGAGCGCCTGACAGAGGACATTCCCGAGACCAGCATAGATGACATCCCTCGTCGACTTCAGCGCTATGTGATTGAGTCCCCGGACCTTTTAGGAGTTTCATTTGTAAGGTGGCCCGTGCAGTGGTTTCATATCGAGATCATCACCAGTGATGGGATGATCACCTATTGTAGTCACACATGACATTTTGCTTTTTGTACCTATCATTTTTGCCGATCATAAGGTGTTTTTCAACCTATGATCGAGGATGATGTAT
>APFE031644479.1:0-11046 GCA_000404065.3 Pinus taeda
ACATTATAAATTTGTTTGATATTACCATTAGGTAGAATGACAGAAACTTTCCCACACCCTTTCATTTGATGACTTCTATCATCACCTAGGTAGATATGTGCGCCTTCGTTGATTTCATTAAAATGCTTGAGGCAGTGCTTATTCCCTATCATGTGTGTTGACGCTCCTGAATCTACATACCAGATGTTTGCATCAACATTTTCATCACGATCTGCCATGAACAATCTAAAAGTCTACACCTGATCACCATTCACAAGATGACCTGCATGTCTTTTCAACTTTTGTTGTTCTTCATGATATTTCTTCTTCCTGCACTCCTTGGCAATATGACCCAATTTTCTGCAATAAAAAAATTTAGTTTCAGAGTAGTTTTTATTGGGATGCATACCTTGGGTCTAATTTGGCCGTTTCTGTGAACTTGCTCCATTTTGCTGTTGTGGACTCCCTTTCCCTTTTTAGAAATTCTTCTTCGCCATCAATGCAAGATCGACACTCTGGGGCTTCAGAGTCGATCTCCTCTCTTCTTCCTGCATCAATATACCTATCAGCTCTTCAAAATGCAGGATCTTCTCTCTGGCATTTATACCAGTGATGAACATTTGATAATCATCAGTGACACCATTCGTTGTAATGGTTACAAAATCTGTATCGTCAACTGTATGACCAATGTCTGCTAATTTGTTCTTCAGATCCTTGATCCTTGCTACGAATGAAGCAGTTGTTTCATTCTCCTCCATCTTTAGGGACAACATCTTACTCCTGAGGAACAAAAGACGATTTGGATTCCTGATCTCATACAATTCCTTCAGAATTCCCCAGATCTCGTTAGCTGACTTACATTCTCTGATATGTGGTATGATGCAATCTTTCACCGACATCTTTAACATTGTCCTTGCTCTACTTTCTTGTCTCTCCCAATCTAGGATCGATGTTGATTCAGCTGCAGGCTTCAACTCATCCCCATTCACAATCGTCCAAGCACTCTACGCTTCTAGCAGAGTCTGCATCTTGAACTTCCAATTTGCATAATTGGAACCATTGAGCTTGTTATGCTCATTCATGCATGCTTTAAATATATTGTTATTCATCTTGGCTATTCCGAAAAAAAAAAAATCGGCAGGTAAAAGATGTTAAATTTACCCTAGATCTGTGACAGAGACAAATCACTATTCTTCAATGTTGTTTGATCTCGCAGCACACCCATAGATCACTGTGGCTTCCTTCTTCGCCTCTAGACAACCTTCTCTTGTTAGCTACAACCCTATTCTTGGCTTCCCCTCGCAGTCACAACCTTGTTGTTGGCTTCCATGATCGTCGCAGATATGCTTGTCTTTTCTGCGACGTCGTCGCAACTGTACACATCTTTTCTACAATGAAAAAAGTAAAAAATATGCGCAAAGTAGCTATAGTGACCTCGTCGCAGAGGTACAGTCAGAACTAGCGACGATCTCGAAATCATCGCAGTTATCCTCCTCACAACTGCGATGATCTCGGTTCAAAAAACCTCCCACCAACTAGCGTACAGGTTCCTCAGCCCTGATGCTCTGAGACGATGATAAAAATGGCAATGTTTATATTAATAAAATAAAACCCACTGCTCTACGAAAGAGCGTCTAAACCAGGAGATTTTGGCTCTGCAGAATGCTCTACATTGTTCATGCACATTACACATTAAATAATAACATGGTTTTAGGGAAGTTAGAAAAACATCATAAGAAATAGAAACTAATTCCTATCCTGAGGTTATGTGAACCAACTCAACCTATTCTAGGATATTCTCCATTATCTTCAACAACGACCTTGACTTTTCAGTATTTTCTCAGTATCTTCCCACCCTTGCTTAATGTTCTTTAAAAGGGTGAGATCTCCCCTTCATTTCCCACACCTCCAGTGACTCCTCATCTGTCATATTTCAACTGATAGTTTTGAATGAGAAGCCCAACTCAGGCATTTATAGTTCACTGCTTTCTCCAAATTGCAGCCTAAATAAAACCATGAGACTCAAATCAAATTGTCTATGTGACAGGAGCAGGGGGATTCATTGCCTCATGGTTGGTCAAGAAACTCCTCAGCAAATGCTATACTGGTTTGAAGATTTCTGTGGTGTGTTTTTTTAGAAGCTAAATTCAGATATTCCACAGTTTTCATCTTTAATTTGTCAACGTTTCGAGTCTAGACCAAAACTCATCATCAGCGCTGATTTAAAAAGAAGAGAGACAGTAGCAATAAATATGGTTAGGTTGTGTGAGATGTCAAGCTTTGTAAGCTGACCATCTAAATTATTTTAATTTAAATTGATTTTTATTATTTAATTTTGTATTAATATTTCTTATAATTTATTTTTTTTACAAATTTCTTTTAATTTATTTATTTTACATGAATAAAAATATTTTAGTTCTTTAATTAATTGCTTAAATTAAATGCTATTGGTTTTGGTTTTTCAACTAAGTATATATCCTATGATAAATTACCTAATTTATGTTTTTTAAGTGAGGGATGTTTATTGTTTTTAATTTTTATTTGAAGGCTATACTGTTAGAGGAGCAGTTCGTGGCAATCTCGATAGGTTATACTTACTACTTTTACCAACATAATCTTGATTAGCTTCACACATAACTAGCTTCACTGTGAATTGATCACAGGACCTCCTTGTAACAGTCACTTGTTTTGTTTTTTTAAATGACATAATTGTGTGTTATATCTATTTAGTTTGGATGGAATGGATTCTAACTATTTCAGGATTGAAGTATAGAGGATGGCAAGTACGAACATCTGAGAGAGCTGGAAGGGGCGAAAGAGAGGTTGCAGCTTGTGAAAGCTGATATTCTCGATTACCAGAGCTTAGTCACAGTCATCCGAGGATGCCATGGTGTCTTTCACATGGCGTGTCTTCTCAACGACAACCCTATAATTATTAATTTTCCTCTCATATATACATATCATATCATTTCTTATATTCATATTCTTTCTTGGGTTTTTAGATTTATGAATGCACAAGATGAATATTTGCTTTTTCATTTAAAGAAAGTATGTATCTTGATTGAAGTGAGGTTTAGGGTGGAAGCACCACCCATTATGAGGGATATATAAGTTGTTGGTCCCCGTGGAGCGTACACTCCAAACTTTGGTCATTTTCATCTAGATACATAATTTTTTCTCACTAGAAATTGAATATTTATGTTTTTAATTTGTATTATCATCTCTAAAAATTGAATAAAAAGATCAAGGTTTTGGGTGGAAGCTTCACCCATCATGAGGGATATATAGATTGTTTATTTGGGGTCGAACATCAACTCAAAACTTGTTAAATTTTTTTTATATGGGTAGAGGAGAGGAGTCTTGCTCAAAAATCAGATGGAGCAAGTCAAATCTTAGTTGCGGCAAGAAAATCGCAACTGAACAGAGGCTTAAATATATAAAACACAGAGTTTACTCATGGTAAAACAATGTAAAAACAAAAGGTTGTTGTAAATCTAGTCATGACGATTTAAGACCACATTGCAACATACCATACTTTTGACTATATTTCAAAACATAGAAAGTAAAACACAAAAGACTTACTGCGATTTACGCTTCACCAGGGGTTGTGGTGTAACACATAGTAAAACACAGTAGCACCCACCAATATTTTCTCTTCACTACCTCACAGACTTTCACCCTCTCTCTTTCTCAGCATTGCAAATGACTTTTACATTCATATTTATCCAAAACATACATTTTTACTCGTTAATACATCACATAGAAAATATTTAAGGCACACGATGGGCAGTTATACAAAATGAAGGATTTCCTGAGCTTGTAGAGGTTGCAAATTGCAACTAAGAGTTGCGCAGTAAATTTTTCACCCATACATATTTAGCAACCCTCATTAAGTGTTTTAAGTCTGTGATGTGTTGCGGAATGGTTAACAATGTACTTTTGCTCAAAATTTAGTCCTTCTGCCTGTAAACCAAATCGCAATATGCAAAAGTTAACTAAGAAAACATGTTATTTGTTAATGTGTTTAAGGCAGTGGTTGGGATTATTATTTCCAACACTCCCCGTTAATCGCAACTACCATCATTAACAATTCCCAAACAGTCTCTCAAATAAACAAAACTTTCACGTGCCAATGGTTTTGTGAAAAAATCAGAAAATTGTTCATGTGACCTGCAATGCTGCAACATAATTTCATCATTGTTAATCAACTCTCTAATGAATAATATTTAGCATCAATTTGCTTGGTCCTCTTGTAAAAAACTAAATTCTTTGACAATATAATTGCAGAAGTGTTGACGCAGAAAGTAGTTTTTGTTCCCTCTTGGTCGTGGCGAAGATCTTTCCACATTCTTTTCATCCAAACTGCCTGACAGGTTGCTGCTATTTCGGCGACATATTCATATTCTGCTGTTGACATTGACACTATTGGCTGCTTCTTGGAGGCCTATGAAATGGCTCTGGAACCTAAATGAAAAACATATCCTGACATGTTTTTTCTGTCATCGACACTTCCTAACCAATCACTATCAGTGTAACCAACCGGACTGAAATCGTCTGTTGCGACGTACAAAATACCATATTTTTTTGTCCCATTAACATACCTTAGAATCATTTTTGCTGCTTGCCAATGTGTTTCCTTAGGTGCCTCCATGAACCTGGACAAAAAACTCACTGCATACATTATATCCACCCTAGTGGTGGTCAAATACATCAAGTTGTCTACCATGATTTTGTATAATGTCGGATTCAAATTTCTACTACAATCTTCTTTGCTCAACTTGAACCTCATGATAGTTGGATTTGGTGTGGGCTCGTTTTTCTGTATATTAAACCTCTCCAAAATGTCGGCTACATACTTTTCTTGGGAAATAAAAATACCATTTTCTGATTTCTTCAATTCTATGCCCAAAAAATATCTTAACAACCCCAAGTCAGTCATTTCAAATTCACTCTTCATGACTTCTTTGAAATCAATGTTGAGGAAACCATCACTACTTGTAAAAATCAAATCATCTACATATAAGACAACAATAAGAATCTTACCATCACTCTCTTTGATGTAGAGAGTAGGCTCACTGTCACATATGTCAAAACCATTGTCCAACAAGTAAGCATTTATTCTGCTATACCATGCCCGCAGTGCTTTCTTCAGCCCATAAGGAGCTTTCCTTGGCCGATACACTTTGTCTTCTTGGCCTTCTACCTCATAACCAGGTGGTTGTGCAACATACACTTCCTCTTTTAGCACTCCATTCAAGAATGTCAATTTTACATCCATTTGATACACTATCCATTTATGTTGCTCGACAATCCCCACAACTGTACGCACTATCTCCATCCTTGCGACTGGCACAAATGTCTCTGCATAATCTCTTCCATGTTGTTGCTTATATCCATTGACAACTAGGCTCACTTTATGCCTTTCAATCTCACCGTTGACATTGCTCTTGGTCTTATAGACCCACTTCATTCCAATGACTTTTTTTCCTTGCGGAAAGTCGACTAGCTCCCAGGTGTCATTCTCTTCTATTGCTTCTATTTCTTCGTCTATTGTCACAACCCATTTTTCTTCTTTGACTGCATCCTCAAAATCGATTGGGTAATCTACATGACAAAAAAATGCAAATAAGGAATTTAGACCAATGTTACTATCAACTTCATCTTGCTCATAAATCTCATTTAAATTTCTGAATTTTGGTCTTCTTATGCTTGTTGATGATGGGCTTGATATGTCACTAGGTGTTTCTCTTTGCGGTGTGCTTGGAGAAGCACTTGCTTGACTGCGTGACGACATCCTATTATTTTTTGACGATGTTACTTGTTGTCTACTTTGTTGCACTTGAATAGGAGTAGAGGGAGTCGCTGTTGAGGAATTTCTTGCCGCTGTCAATTCCTCTTTGTCCTCATGTCGTATACATGCTTTCACATTGATTTTCTTCTCTAAAATTCCATCCCATGCTTCCTCTTCTATGAACTACACATCTCTATTGATTATGACCT
Organism: Pinus taeda; assembly: GCA_000404065.3. Classification (NCBI taxonomy): domain Eukaryota; kingdom Viridiplantae; phylum Streptophyta; class Pinopsida; order Pinales; family Pinaceae; genus Pinus; species Pinus taeda. Next base: position 5,980 of record APFE031644479.1, read on the forward strand.
TCTTGGTTGATGGATTGTAGAGCTTGTATGCATTGGATTCATCACTATATCCAACAAATATGCATTTCTCCCCCTTGCTGTCCAAATTATTTCTCAACTCATCTAGGACATGTGCATATGACACACATCCAAAGACTCTCATGTGAGTGACACTATCCTTTCTTTCCGTCCATGCCTCTTTAGGAACCACATTCTTGGCACTTCTGGTTGGATATCTATTTAAGATATATGTTGCACAAGCGACAACTTCAGCCCAAGAATCATTTGGAAAATGATTTACCTTCAACATACTCCTTGCCATTTCCATAATGGTCCTATTCTTCCTTTCCACGACACCATTTTACTGAGGTGTATACCTTGTTGTAAATTGCTTATGGATTCCATGTTCCTTGCAAAATCGAAGGAAATCATTTGAGATATATTCACCACCTCTGTCAGTCCTAAGGACTTTGATGTAGTGTCCACTTTGCTTCTCAACAAGAGACTTGTATTGATGAAAGCACTCAACCACTTCAATTTGTTTTTAGAAGATAGACCAATGTCTTCCTTGTGTAGTCATCTATGAAGGTCAATAAATAGTGGTTGCTACAAATTGATGGTGTTTGCATTGGTCTACATAAATCTGAGTGGACAATCTCCAATGGTGTCATTGCCCTTATTAACTTTCTTGCTGGAAATGTCTCTCTATGTTGCTTGCCCAAGATACATCCTTCACATAGGTTGTCTGGTTTTTCTATGAGTAGCAATCCCTTCACCATGCCTTTCCTATGTAGCAAATTCAAACCTCCAAAGTTTAGATGACCAAATCTCAAGTGCCATAACCAATTTTCATCTTTGACCTCTACTTGAAAGTTTACTTGTGTGACAGTGGCATCTTTTCTTCCATCCTCTTGTGGCTTCATTGATAGTTATGCTTGTGCACCTTCTTCTTTCAAATCCAATCTTATCTTTAGTGGAAACATTCTAGTGTTTTTAATCTAAACCTTTGCAATCAGTTGTCTGCCTGGGGGCTTATCCAAAATTGTGCACTCATCATTCTTCAAAAAGACATTATAGCATTTTTGCATGAGCTGTCCAATGCTTATGAGGTTATGCCTCAAACCAGGGACAAAGTAAACATCTGAGATGCACTTATTCCCCCCCTTCTTTGTTAGGATATTAACTCTTCCTTTGCCCATGACAAAGCCTTTCCTATCAGTCCCTAATGTCACTTCATATTTCACACTTTCATCTATATTGGAAAACATTTCTATGTTTCGTGACATGTGGTTGCTACACCGTGAATCTAGATACCATATATCAATATCATTTTTCTTTTTCTACATTACAAGTTAAAAGCATGCTATCATGGTTCTGATTTTCCTTTGTGAAATTTGCACTTGGTTTGTTACTAATGTCATATTGCTTCTTTCTACATTCATTTACATAATGACAATACTTCTTACAGTAAGGACAATGAACTTGAGATTTATCATACCTATGACCTTGTGCTTGATTTTTGCTTGGGCCTTGACTTGGATTTTGATTGTTGCCCCTTCCACTTGAGCTTGAAGGGCTGCTTCTTCCACCTCTGTATGGAACTCTTTCTCTTCCTCTAGCATATGATCTTACTCTACCTCTATCTTCACCAAATGAAACTTGCGTCTTGAAGGCATGCTCCAATGGGGATCTTGTTGCTCTATTCAGTCTATGTTCATGAGAAATCAATGATGCATGAAGCTCATCCACTGAGAACTATGAGAGATCATTTGTCTCTTCTATGGCCACAACAATGGCATCAAACCTTGCTGACAGACTTCTCAAAACATTTTCAACTATTCTCCTTTCCTCAAGTGTCTCACCATGAGACCTAATTTGAGTAACCAACCCAATTACATGTGTAAAAAGGAGTCTACATTCTCAAAATCTTTCATAAAAAGTGTTTCAAAATCTCTTCTCAACATTTGCAGTTTTGTTGTCTTGACATCTCCATGCCTTGGTAGGTTTTCTAGAGGGTGTCCCATGCTTTTTTGGACTTCGTTGCTGCTGCAACCCTTGGTAAAATACTTTCATGAACTGCTTGAAAAAAGTAGAAGAGGGATTTTTCATCTTTCTTCCCATTGTATCTCAAGAAATCCCTTTCTACTTGAGACAAGGCATTGTATGTTGTTGCATCTATTGGTCCCTCAAAACCATTCTCCACCAAATTCCAAATGTCTTGAGAAGAAAACAAGGTCTTCATTGTGATAGCCTAATAATCATAATTTTTCCCATTAAATTGAGGTATATGAGGATTAGTCAAGCTTGTGCTTGGTGATAACCCAATAATCGTAATTTCTTGTGCTTGATGATAGCCCAATAATCATAATATTTTCCATTAAATTGAGGTATGTGAGGATTAGTCAAGCTTTTGCTTGATGATTGTTGCCATTTTCTGAGTGTAAAAAAAAAATTCTACATACTAGTAAATACACTTCAAAAATCAGCGTTCAAAACAATTTTTAATTGCCAATAAAAAACACTTGTTTTTATACTAAAAAAATTATTTTACACCAGTAGAGGAGAGGAGTTTTTCTCAGAAATCAATTGCAGCAAGTCAAATCTCATTTGCGGCAAGGAAAATAGACAGAGGCTTAAATAAAACACAGAATTCACTCACGACAAAACAGAATAAAAAGGAAAGCGAATTTTTAAGATGGCATTGCAACATAACATACTTTTGATTATATTTCAAAACATAGGAAAACACATTAGCATGATAAATTGGACGCTGGTATTCCAAGTCAAACAAAGATGCTTCACCAAGGGGTTGCGAAATAGTTAGTTGTCGTTTTCATGCGCCCACCAATATTTTTCTCCACGATTTCCTCCTCACTACTTCACAAACTTTCACCCTCTCTCCAGTTCATATTTATCCAAAATATTTAAGACAGGGGATGAACAAAATGAGAGATTTCCTGAGCTTGCAGAGGTTGCTAACTGCCACTAAAGGTTGTGCAGTAAATGTTCCACCCATACATATTTACCAACCCTCATTAAGTGCTTTAACTCTATGATGTGTTGCGAAATGGTCAACAATGTTCTTCTACTCAGACTTTAGCCCTTCTAGTGTGTTTAAGAAACTTAGATCATTTCATTTACACAGTTTCTCCCGCCCTGAGTTATAAGTGTGAAAATCTGCGCACTTAAATTAAATATTGTGTATAATGATGCGGAATCACGTGATAGAGGCAGCGGTGAAAGTAACGAGGAATGTTATGGAGGTGTGCACAGAAATAGGGGTGAAGCCCATAGTATTTACATCTTCTATCGGTGCGGTTTACATGAACCCTCACAGAGACCCTCTCACCATTGTCGATGACGATTGGGGAGCAATCTGGACTACTGCATTCACACCAATGTATTTATTACTTTAGCTTTAACTAACACATAAATATAAATTCTATGTAGATACTCGTGGAATCCCATGGGCTAATTTTGTTTCCTGGTCTCGCTCATTGCAGAACTGGTACTGTTATGCAAAGACGTTGCAAGAGAAATCTGCATGGGAGATTACTGAGTGAAGGAATTTGGATATGGCAGTCATCAATCCATGTTTGGCTCTAGTGTTGGAATTTAATTCCAACTGCAACATAAACCGTTGGACAGAAATCCGATTTGTTGTAGATATTCCAGACTGTTGGATGCCTCAAAGTCGTGCTTGATATTTTGCACATTAATGTGCATTAAATTTTCAGAATCAAATTCCCCTGTAACAGCCTTCATTTCTTCAAAAGACATCACTGCTTGCTGCATTCAATACGCAAATAAGCTTTAGAAGATATTTTTATTATTTTATTGTTTAAAGTCAAATATGAACAACAGTTCTTTTCTATATATATAAAATGTTAGAAGAATGTTGGAGAACAAGAGAGAGTCTGAGAAAAAGACAGAGAAGAAGGCAGAGCAGAGAAAACAGCCAAAAAACAGAGTCGCTATGTTTTGGAGCAGCAATGCATTCTACAGGCTGTTTCAGCAACTGTCTATGGTGTTTCAGTAACTGTCTGTGTGTTTCAGCAACAGACTGTGTGGTGTTTCAGGAACTGTCTGCCAGATGCTGAAACACGAATCTGTGTTAAAAACAGAGTCTGTGAAAACAAATTATGGAGTTTTTAGTTATTCCAGAACTGTAGTTCTGAAGAAGTTTGTAATTTTTATTATCATTTTTATGGTTAATAGAAACAGAGCTTCTCTCCATATCTTCTTTGTCCAAATTTCTCTCATTTCTTTATGTTGAGTTGAGGAACTTTGCTTCCTCTGTTTTGTTCGAAAGTATCAAAAAGTTCCATCATGGTATCAGAGCGTCGTTCTCTGTCCTGTTCTGTGATTTTGTTTTTGGAATTTTAGCAAAAAAATCTCCAACAAGTGGTATCAGAGCATCGTTCTCTGTCCTGTTCTGTGATTTTGTTTTTGGAATTTTAGCAGAAAAATATCCAACAAGTGGTATCAGAGCTGGTCTAGGCACTCAGTGAGTCAAAAACGGAGTTTGTTTTTTCACTGTAGGAGCTGTAAGAAGCTTATTGAGCATATGTCTCCAGCAAAGTTTTTTGCTTGTTTTAATTATACAGTCAGTATCTCTTCTTTACTTATACAGGTTAAGATAGCAGATGCTGGAACTGTTTGACAAATTCCCAACTGCCACAGTTTAATGGGAAAAATCACAGTTATTGGTCCATAACAATGAAAGCATTATTTGCTTCTCAAGGAATATGGGAGCTGGTTGAAACTGGCTATGCTGAACCTGCAGATGCAACAACATTGGTTGCTTTGACAGTAGCAGAAAGAGACCAGTTGAAGAGCAACAGGAAGAAGGATGCCAAAGCCCTCTTTTTTCTCTTCCAATCAGTGCATGAAAGTGTTTTTCCACGGATTTCAGCAGCAACAAAATCCAAGGAGGCATGGGATATTCTCAAAACTGCGTATCAAGGCATGGAGAAGGTGAAGACTGCAAAGTTGCGGATGTTGAGGAGAGACTTTGAAACACTCAACATGAAGGAATCTGATACAATAGATTCATTCTTCACTCAGGTTATTGGGTTGATAACCCAG
>APFE031644486.1:0-32018 GCA_000404065.3 Pinus taeda
AAAACTTATATTATTAATATTATATGAAATAATAAGAAAATTAATAAATGTTTATTAAATGGATAACCTATTTAGTTAGTTAAATATTTGACCTAATACTAAATTTAAGGAATCTAACAGTATTGAATATGTAGCAATTTCTCCTCCTTAAAACCACTTGGAAAACAAGTTAAAGTCATTAAGAACTTTTTTGTAAAAAGAGCTTCGGCGTAAATCACATAAAAAGATTATTGTCGACGCGTTTCGAACCCACCAGTGTGGTTCATCATCAGGACAAGTTGAAGAAACAGATCTGGCCTAGCAAGTTTAAATAGACTGAGCAGAGACTCTAACGGATATAAACAACCATATTTGACTCTAGGACTCTAACGGCTATATTTGACTCTAGGACCTAGGCCATAGTTATGATAATAAATTTAATCTTATTATTATAATATTAGGATAATAGTATAATATTCTATTTCTAGGGATAAGAGAAATTAGGTAAGAGCGAGTGTTATCAAAGGGAATTTATTTGTTTAAATGAATTAATGGCTATTTAAAAATTATTATTAAATTATTATTTTTGAATGAATAATTCAAGTTATATATATTGATAAATATAATCTTAATAATATTAAGATAATAATATTATATTTCTAGAGATACGAGAAATTAGGAATGAAAAGAAATTTATATTAATGGTTATTAAAAGTTACTATTAAATTATTATTGTTTAAATGACATTTAATGAATAATTTAAGCTATATAAGTAATTATATATTCTTATTGAGTCATTAATTAAATATATATGCTTTATTTATTGATGGTTTGTTTTCTAAACTGATCTTAAGGGTTAGTTTGACTAGAACAAGAGGAAATAATTTAATTTATTTCAAGATATATTATATCTGTATATACATATATATAAGCTATCCTATAGCTGAATATAAAAAATAAATAAAATATAACTAAGACTAGACTTAAGAATACATCCTACTTTAGAAATACTAATAATAACATAATGAATTAAATAATAAAATACTACCACAGAAAAAGGACACTTTATCAGTGCAAATGGATTAATACCTAAAAAGATAATAATCATGCATAGATACTCGAGGAACCCAATAATTAGGGAGGAACACACCGCTGCCAGCGATATATATACTCGAAAGGACTAAACGAAACACACATAAAGAAAACACCCAGGATGAACAGAGGGGCAGGGGGGGAAGGAGGAAACCCTAAGACGACAGGGCAGGGATCCAACTTCTACTGACTTTCCACCCATCATCTCTGTTGAGATTGATGGGTCTTCGCTCTATTTCAATAGCTTCCCTTAACTTGCAATGATGGAACTGATCCACCCTAGCAATGACTTTTGCCTCCTCTATGCAGACATGATGCTTAGTCTTGTCCACATGCTCAGCTAAAGTTGAGGACTTGGTTCTACCATGCCTCAGGTCCGCTGCATGTTCGCAAATTCTCTGCTGGATGGAGCGCCCTGTTTCCCCTATATAGGGTGTCCCACATGAGCAAGGAATCAAATATACACCCTTCATGTCCTTGTGTTTAACAGGATCCTTCACAGACCGAAGGGAATTACGAATGGTTCTGAGGGGCTTGAAGGTTGAGGGAATGTCAAACTTTCTAAGGATCCGCGCAATCTTGTCAGTGGTCCCTTGGATGTATGGAAGGTGGACACCTGGATGGCGCTCCTTAGGCTCTTTTTTGATAAACGCATTTTTGGAAGCTGTAAGGAAAGCCTTTCGACCAAGGTGCCTACTATATACGTTTTCCACAAAGACATCAAGGAGGTGGGTTCTCTCTCTATCCAGGCTTTCATTATCCAAAATCCTGAGGGCACGCGTAGCTAAGGTGTTAAGAACACCCATCTTTTGAGCAGGGAAATGATGGGAATCAGCGTGAAGATACTGCTCCGTGTGAGTCTTCTTACGGAACACAGCGTGGGAGAGAGAGCCATCTTTCTTCCTAGAGATAAGGATATCCAGGAAAGGGAGGCTGCCATTGACCTCCTTTTCCATGGTGAACTTGATAGCTGAGGACTGGTTGTTAAGGTGATCCAGGAAACGATCCAGCTCATCATGGCCATGTGGCCAGATGACATTAGTGTCATCCACATATCTTTTCCACAGCTTAGGAAGGAGACGGGCCGAGGCAAGAGCCTTGGCTTCGAAATCTTCCATAAAAAGATTCGCCACAATCGGGGAGAGGGGGGAACCCATGGCAAATCCACAGGTCTGTTCGAAGAACTCCCCTTCGAAACTGAAGAATGTGGAAGTGAGACATACCTCAAGCAGATGTGCGGTGTCCGGATCCGTTAGGCGATAAATCACCTCCATGGCCTCTTTAATCGGAATGCACGTGTACAAGAATGTCCTCTGGGTCCAGCCTAATATCCTTGAGATCCAAGATGAAGGATGCAGAGTCCTTCACGAAGGACTCAGTGCGGCCAACAAGGGGCTTCAGCTTAAGAGCCAAAAACTTGGCTAGAAGGTAAGTTGGACCCCTGATGGTGTTGACAATAGGCCTCAAAGGGACCCCCTCCTTGGGAATTTTAGGCACTCCGTATATTCTGGGAGCGATGGGATTGCTCTCAATGAGCTTACGGGACAGGGCACCTACAGAGCTGCTAGACTTGATAGCGTGAGCCACTGTCTTAGAGATTTTCTTCAGAGGGTTCTTGGCAAGTTTTTTGTAACTGCCACTGTTATGAAGATGATCTAACATCTTCTTACGGTAGTCATCCTTGTTGAGGATGACCGTAGCCCCTCCTTTGTCTGCTTTAAGGACCACAATATCTTCATTCTGATTTAAGGACTTTAAGGCTTCGAACTCCTCTTTACAGAGGTTCCTTCGAGGAGGTTTGGCCTTCCTAAGGACCACAGCGCAATCTTGTCTGATGGTGTCCTTAATATTATCAGGCAGATCTCTAATTCCATGCTCCACGTCACAAATAATGTCATCAACAGGGATTTTTCTAGGGGCAAGGGTAAAGTTTAAGCCCTTGCTTAAAAGACCAAACACGGACGGGGAGAAGGAATAGCTTGAAAGGTTAACAACCTTACTATTCCGCGAGGACGAGGGAAGAGAGACCTTTCCGCAGAGGTCCTCATGAACATTAATACTGTCCGGACCCTTATTGTTATCCAGACCTATCCTACTCACAATAGAATTGCTTGCAATATCTTTATTAATACTAAGATTATTACTCCTATTATCAATATCCAACTCATTATTAATGATATCATTGTCTATCTCTCTGTTAATGTTATTGAATGACTCATTATTATTTTTTGAGTTGTGTGAATTATTAACTTTATTATTATAATTACTATTATTAGGCTCATTATTATTAGGAGTCTTATTATCATTCTCCATCCCTTTATTAATGTTATTATATGACTGATTATCATTCCTTGAATCGTGTGAATTATTAACTTTATTATTATAAATATTGTATATATTGTCTATAATATTATTATTGTAAGTATTGTGTATATTATCCATAATATTCTTATTCTTTTTCTGGTTATTATTGATATTTGATTTGTTCTTATTATTATTATCAATATATAAACCCTTCATAAAAATATCTTTATTTATATTGTTCTTATTGTAGTTCTTATTATTGTTATTTTCGCTATCGAAATTTCTTTCTTTATTTTTACCTACAAAAATATTAATGCTATTCGAATTATTATTTATATTGGCGTATCGATGATCCCTTAAATTTAAACCTTGACCTTCATTCTGGACGCTGCTATTACTACTACAGTCTAACCTGTTGATGAATTCGAGACCTACCTTATTCCCCTCCTTGGCAAAGCCCTCATTATTTTTACCTAAGTCTCTGACCACGCCGCATATGGAGCTATTATTAAAAATGTAATCTTTAGGGAATGAAAAGCCGTTACCTGACAAATTACCTAAACGCAAATCAGAATCATCACCGTTTTATGTGATTTACGCCGAAGCTCTTTTTACATTTACTATTTTTATCAGTTTTTCGGGTCCTGAACTTCCAGAGCAGTTTTGACCCCCTAAAATGCGTTTTTTAAGGTTTGTTGCAGGCCCATAGCCATAGGAAAGGTCTTGCGACAAAACCTATATTACTCGGAGAGACCTTTCCAACAAGTTATCGCATGTGCCAAATGAAGATAATATGACCAAGTTATGACCCCGGGGAGTTGGTTGCCCAACTAACCCTGACGAGGCCCGCAAACTCTTGGTGTTACATCTCCTAGGGTTAGGGTTTTCTAATGTTTTCAATAATAAATAGGCCCTTGACTCTCATTGTAATACAGTTCAGAGGCATGTAGCTGCCACATTGCTTCTTAGAGATAAGTTACCATCTTATTTCCATTATGTTTGTAAGAATATTTCAATATTTGATATTAATGAAATGAAGTGTTATTTATGTTGCATCTTTGTATTTATGGTTATATTTGTAATTTGTTGCGTTCATTTTTAAATTTGGATCAATAGGCGTCAAAGATGATGGTTTCCATAATACTTTTTATCAGATTTGATCTTCTTGTGTCTATTCATGTGCACTTTATATCAATGGACAGTATGGTATTTCTATGTCCACAATATGAAATGGTATATCAACCATTAATCAATGCCTTGGGGAATTTCCATTTTACATAGTAGGTGAGGGTTTGGGTACTAATAAATCTCAACCAGCAAACACCTTTACTGTTTCTCTGAGGAGACATGTTATTCTTGTCGATGGAACTTACGCTACATCGAGCATTGCCTCATAAATTGTCATTGCGACTACTGTGATGATTTCCTTATCTATTACCACCATGGAAACTTTTAGGGGCTCATATTTATAGGTGGGATAATTTTCCATGGTTTTTCCAAAAAAAAGATTTGCCAATTTCCTTTTTTTATAAAAATGATTCGCCCAAATTTTACAATATAAAATTATTTTAGCTTAAAAATCACCAACATTATATAGAGAATATATATAAAATCATTATAAATTTGAATAAGTTTACAAATACATCAATAAATTTTTTTATAGTTTGCATACTAGGGACTAGTGAGATTCACCAATGTTTTTAAACTTTAAGATAATTTTCCATCCTTAAAATTTTCCCTGGTTAACACCACTAGAAATCTGAGATCAATCCTTTTAACAGGAGCTTTATTTCTTTGTGTTGTCATTTCCTGTATTCTGACTAAGTTAATTCTTCATTTGGAAGAGATGCAATGCCCACAACCTTTATGGATTATCAAAGGCCACCACCATGTACAAAGTGCTCCAAACTTTGGACTCGAACAAGGCTACAAATGGACACGAGGGATTTCTTAGGATACATCAGAGAAAGAAACTAGTCACCCACGTGGCGTTGGCTTTGTGACTCTTGCAAGATCTGCGGTCGATGGAAACTACCATTAGTGATCTACACGTTTGGGAGGAAATATGCTCTAACCCAAATATGCTCCATCATTGATGATTTCTAGAGTTGTTGTTTGCTACATGATCGGGTAGTTTTATGCATGCAACTTCAATTTGTTTCAATCAGTTTATATTTTTTATTTATTTCATGTGTGGAAATTATAGTATATGAAGACCAATTATTGAATAGATTATCACAATTTAAAATAGCTATTCTCAACACTGTTGAGAGAATGTATATCTAGTTTGATTGTGTTAGTCTATTATATGCTAATGGGTCTTGTGCTTCGGGCTTCAAGAGCATCAGTTACAGGTTATGTTATGAGATGCATGTGTGTAGAAAGGTCTGTTGCATAATTGATTGCTAGATGCAATCAATACCCAGACAATTCACCTATATGACTATCAAAAGCGTAGTTCACTGCATTTTGATAGATGGGATATTTTCCATAGGGTGGTCTAGTATTGAGGTTTTTCTTTAGGACCATATAAATAAAAAATGTTCCCACTGCCAAAAATCCAAATGGTGCAAATATTCTCAAATTGGAACCTATTGTAGACAAAAGAAATGGTAGCAGAATCTATTTGCGACATTGGTGAGAGATGTTGATACATTTATTTCATAAGAACAATGTGGATCTATCAAGAGTAACAAAGTTTTTGTGAGTCTTGCCTTGAATCCAATGCAAGGGAGGAATAAAAGAGAAAACAGGTGATGAAGAATTAATATTTCTGAAAGCATAATTGAACTGTGGTGGAAATGGTTCGATAGTCCAATTCAATGTGGAAATAAAGATAAAGGTGATATGATGAAAACCATGTTTGGATATTATGATAGCGAGGATGAGTTGAATAATGTCAATTTTAGTCCTGCCCAGGATGACAACGAAGATAAACAAGTCTATCAAGAAGTTAAGTGCATAAGTGGACTACGGTTATGAAAAAAATTCCTCTCTCCAAAATAACAGGATGAACTTCTCATTGCAATTGAATATGAGGGATGGTTCAAGGAATCTTCTCAAAATCAGGCTATGAGGTTCAAATATTTTCTTGAGTGGGCATCGAAACTTTGTGGACTAGTTGAATGCCATTTTATCTTATGATGTTATGTGCCAAATTTTCAATATCTCAACCGCCTGTACCCACAAGGATCAGAAGGGCAGTTCCTTTCCACCAAACTTGCAATGGAGAGAACCATTGTTTGACCAAATGATTGTGAATTCTTAGGAACTAGGTGAAGGAATATGTGCTCATGTATACCTACTACGATTTGAAAATGGCATTGCTATTGTATATTTGGAATCATCATGCATCATGTAGTTTACTCATCAGAGTGCCATAACCAAGGGTGCTCGATGCACACAACAACCATGTGACATAATCCAAAATTTGGTTGAAGGAAAAACTAATCACAACATAGACTTGGCATCCAAGATCCCAATTCTTTTAATGTTAGGAGATCTCATTTTTTTATTTTAGTCGAAATTAGTAGGCACCAACCTATATGAGACACTAATGCCCTCTAAACTCTACAATATTTTCTATTTTTATCAACTATTATTTTCTAAATCTTTGCAACTAGGTCATCAATATTTGCTTTGTAATTAGTTCTAATCAGGGACATTCTTATTTTCTGACTATTTGTAGTTAACTCATTAGATATTTGCTCTCTTTGAATTTCTCTTGTAGCCACCTCATCAAGTCTTTGTTATCTTTGAATTCCTTGCAATCACCTTATTCAATCTTTACTTTGAACCAAGAGCTTCCTTCAAATCCTGAATTCTTTAAGCTACACGCTCTATTATTTGACTTTTATTAGTCATTTCTCCCTTCAATTTTCAATTATTTTCTCTAAACCATGTGCTTCCTTCAAATCCTAATATATAAATATGCAAACTCTTTTATATAAAAGTCTCTATTGGCACACCTCTAATGCACATTACATTTATGAATGCTATCTTTATTATCAGACACTCCCTTCAGCCCACTACTTGGATATATGACTCTCTACAATCACATCTCCCATCTATCTTTCTTTTACCAATGTAATTCTTTTTATCTAATTTCCTTCCTTTTTCCCATTCACCTAAGTTGGAACTGCATTGAATTCCAGTATTTTAAGAATTTTGGCACTCCCTTTGGTTAAAAAATGAGTCATAGAAAATAACCTTCTTGGATTTAGTGAACTAGTGAATGGCTAACATAGAGTCACTAAAGACAGTTATCCTGAAGATTTTTTTGTTCATTGGCAAGTTCCAATCCCGTCCAGAGGGCTAAGAACTTTGCTTGGTTATTTGTCACTGTTCGAAGACCCCATGTGCATTTGGTAACTATTTTTTCATCAGAGCCAAAAATTATCACTCCCCCTCGTAACTCCCCATTAAAAAAAAATAAATTTAATTAATAATAATTTTAATTTAAAAAATAATAAATTATTTTTAATAATAAAATAATTTATTTTGATATTATAAATAATTTTATATGAAATTTTTAAAGTTCATCATATGGTTGGATTCTTAAATCACTGAATACATTAATCTCTCCTTAAGTCACCACTTTTAAATATATAATTTATGATGCTTTTCATTATCTTTCCTTATGCCATCACTTTCAAACATATGATTTATGACGTCAAATATAATAGTCATTCAAGGTTTTTTTGGGTCACTTAAAAAAAATAGTTAATCTTTTTTATTTATAAATAAATATATTATTGGCATGGACTCAAGGGATTGAGAGTGCGGGGGTAGGGTTTCTCTCTGTTATTAGGGTTTCTGAGCATTCATCTTGGTTTGGCCATGACAAAGGCGAGGGTGGGCGGGGGGGGGGGTTTGGGGCTCTGAGCCTCCTCCTTTCGGGATGCGGTCATGGGTAAAGGAAGGGAACCCAATGCGTCATTCTTCACCAATCTCACGACTTACAATGCCTTCCACTCATCCTGAAAATCCAAAGCATCTAAATTGGGTAAAAAGGAAGCAGGAAATGCCCCAAAAGGAGCCTCGACTTCGCAGTGCAAAGAGTAGGTAAGAGCCCACCAGTCTATCACAGAAGAAATTCATATGCCTCAAACAAAGACCAACAACAAATACAAACTCAAGGCGAAAAAATACTAGTGTTGGAGATTCAGGACCCAGATGTTGCAGCCAATAGAGAATTACAAGAAGAATTAAAACATTGCACGAACAAAACACCCCCATAAGACACTGCTCTTAAAGGAATCTTATCAAATATCACAGTGGATCAATACAACCCCAAATTTCCAAGCTGAATGTGAGGGAGGAAAACCATAGGCCAACGCCTCCAGGAGCCAGGAGAAAGATTAATCAATGAGGGAAAGGTAAGAGCTCTCACTCTAAACCCCCATCATTCTCAATGAATTGCATCTCTTGGAACATTAGAGGCTTAAATGACCCTGGGAAAAAGACTCCTAAAACATAAAATAATAGTCAATAAACCAGACATATTTATCCTCTAGGAGACTAAGCTTGCAATGGAGAACTTGTCGACCCTACAGAAGATATGTTGCAAAGGATACAACTATTTAGCCAATGCAACTTTTGGTTCTGCAGGTGGGAAATTGATTCTATGGAGGAGCTCTCAATATGAGTTAACTGGTTGAGTGGCAACTAGAATCTCAATCACAGTGGTCCTCAACATCATAGGCACCATTGAAACCATCTGTGTAACTAACAATTATGCACCCGATAAGGGAGAAGAGAAGATTCAAATGTTATCTTCGGTTATGAGAATCCTTGACATCATACCTCATCCCTTCAAAATCATAGGAGGAGACTTCAACATGGCCCTTAACCCGTCGGAAAAGAAAATAGGTCTACGAAAGCCAAATAGGGACTCTAAAATATTCCAAGAAACTATTGACAAAATGGGACTGATAGACATTTCGATAGTAAATTGTACCTACACCTAAAACAACAGAAGAGGTGGGTATAGGCAGATAGCCTCATGGCTCGATATATTTCTGATCTTGGAAGCAATCTATTTGACCTTATGAGAAACTAAATGTAGAATCTTACTCCAAACAAGTTTTGATCATTGCCCAATAGCTCTAAGGTTGCATATTACCTAAGCCCCAAAAATCAACCCTTCTGATTTGAAGCCTTTTAGATAGAGCATTCAGACTTCCTAAGTAACATGAAGAACTGGTGGGAAAACTCTCCACTTCATACCAGCACTAAAATGTACCAATTCCAACAAAACTTGAAGCATATAAAAAAAAAAAAAACCAAAATTTGGAACAAAGAGGTCTTTGGTAACATTATCAAGGACAAAAGGAGTAAGAGGAAAGTGTTATATGGGATTTACGATTGCGGAAAAAAGTATGTCCCCTAGGTCGGTGGCTAATCTAGTACAACAAAGAGACAAGGAACCCAATGCTTTCCTTAAAGTACATCGATGATAGAATGAGGCCTACCTGAAATCCTTTGCACACTTTGCTCCTTCTTTAACTTGGAAGCTCCAATTCTAGCTTCGAATGCCAAAATTAGAACCTGCATAGTCAGATAACACAAGACAAGAAACTACGAGATCTATGCAACATATCTATTTACTTCATTCAAAATATCAACATGGTATTGAAATATCTGAAATGATAATATCACATTAGGAAAATGATGAATTATTTGCATTAATATAAATGGAAGGAGATTACAACCATAAGTGGCAGTTGATCTTGTAGAAGAGCTCCTCCAAGTTGTTGACTTGTCCTTTCCTTATCACAATATTAACCTCCAATCACCCTAAATGCATGAGATGATGACCACTCACTACAACAACATAAGGGCATAGTCACTCTTCAAAAGCCAACCCTCAACCACATATAAGGTTGGGAATATATAGAGAAGTAGGGTAAGTTGGAAGTTCTATTTCAATTACCAATCTAGGGTTTGAGATCCACCTTTGATGGAGGGATAGGATCAAAGGATAAGTGGTGAAAACTTCAAAGTAGGGAAGGATAAGATATAAATTCTTTATCCAAGGTAAGTAGTTGAAATAACTTCTAGAAACTCTTAGAAGGGGAAGCTTCTGGAATCCTGATCATTCTCCCAAATTTCTAGAACCAACACAGGTTCAAAGAGCATAAATATGTCGGTGATCGACGCATGCCATAGTGGAGCAACCTGTAGGTGATCGTATCCCAATAGGCATACAAGGAGCATTGGTCCTCAAACTGGCTCAAATAAAGCAATTTAGGGCTCAAAACTCTGGGGGATGAAGGGAACATGATTAGGGATTTGCGAAATATGGTGGCAAGGGGGAATATGATGTTGATTGATCCCATTAGGAGGCTCACTGATTGGATGTGACAAAATGGCCTATAACGCAAAGAATGGAGGAACTTTAGCAACGAATCATCCAACATGGTATCATAGACCAGATCCAAGAGGAGGGAGTGAACCTTCACAAACAATGGGAAGACAAAGCTAAGAAGGAGGAAAAGCTTTGGCAGCAAAAATCTAGAATCCACTAGCTCCGTGTAGGGAAAGGAACTCCTCCTTCTTCCATCGCTCCATGGTTTAGCACCGAAGGAAAAAAAAAAATCCTCAACCTAAGAAATGAGGATGGAAGTATTGTTAGCTCCCATGAATACATTTAAAGCAAGCTAAATGATTTATATAGAAAGCTCCAGGAGGAACCTCAGGTAGACAGATCCCATGCAATACGGGATATCACTAGCAACATTCCCACAATCCTCAACCAGGACCACAACAAAATTCTCCTTAGGTAAGTATCAATGTAGGAAGTTGAGGAAGTGGTAATGGCCATGCCGAAAAGAAAAACTCTCAGACTAGATGGCTTCACCATCGATTTTTTCAAAAGTTATTGGTGTTTCATCAAAGATGAAGTTCATACCCTAGTGGAGGAATCAAGGATCAACAAAATAATCCTGCGACCACTGAATGTCACCTTTCTCACTCTCATCCTGAAGGAGGAAGGAGTTGATTCTCTGGAACAATTTTGACCTATTTCCCTTTATAACGTGATTTATAAAATCATCTCTAAGGTTTTGGCCGATAGGATCAAGACTATTGTTCCCCTTCTTGTCTCAACCAACCAAGCAGGGTATGTGGAAGGAAGACAAATTATGGATAACATTATCTTGTCACATGAAATGATACACTCGCTCAAAACCATCAGAAATCATGGCATGATGATGCAATTAGATATGTCGAAAGCCTTCGACAAACTCAACTGGGAATATATGCATGCAGTCTTAACTGCCTTTGGCTTCCATCGTGACTGTATAGGTTGGATCTTGGGTCTGATATTGAGAGATTTCCTTTCCATACTGGTCAACGGTTCACCTTCCAAGCCTTTCTGTCCCTCCATAGGTATCGGGCAGGGAGACCCTCTGTCACCATTCCTTTTCATTATCATGGCCAAAGGTTTAACTAGGACCCTCCAGGTTGCCAACACTAACAACACGCTCATTGGCCTCAAGCTCCAAAACCATGCCCCAACTTCTACCCACAAGTAATTCATCGATGACACTCTCATGATGGGAGTAGTCAATGTTAATGAAGTAGTCACCTTCAAGTGCATTCTCAACTGCTTTTCTGAAGCTTCTGGAACCTCCATCAACCTTGAGAAATAAAAAATCTTCTTCTTTAATACCCCCTGGTTATTCAAAGAAACATCACCAAAATTCTTGGTTTTTAGAGATGCTCACTTCCCTCAAAATACCTGGGGGTTCCCCTCACTAACCAATCCTATGGAAAACCTAATTAGGAGGACCTCCTTAATAGGTTGTGTAAAAAACTCTCCAACTGGACCTTTTGCTCCCTCAATCTTGCAGGTAGAATTGTCCTCGTAAAATATGTTCTACAAGCCATGCCCCTCTATCTTTTCTTAGCCCTGGCCATCCCTAAGTCGGTAACTAACGCCATTCCGAGAATTCAATGCAACTTCTTATGGAGAGGTTGAGACATAAAGAAGAAATGGTCCCTAGTAGCATAAGAACAATTATGCAAGCCTAAGAATGCTGGAGGGCTTGGTCTGAGAGACCCGAAATGTCTGCGGAAAGCCTAGGGGGCTAAAACCTATTGGATATGGATGGAAAAGCTGATCACACCCTAGAGTATACATTGGAAAGAAAAGTATGCGCCTAATAACTCCAACTGGGATCTCATCAGGGTCGCAAAAAATATCAATGGATCGACCACATGGAACCAGGCATGGAAAAACAAAAAACCATCATACATGAACACAAATTCTAGGAAATCTACAATTAGGAAGGCGCCCCCTTCTAAGAGGATCCTTGGCAACATTTATCAGTCTTGGAAAAGGATCAATATGCCTCTCTTTGAAGGTCCATGCAAGCTGAAGGAAAATTTAGATTGATCAGGGGGAAGAAAAGCTACAATAGGGCAAGAACTCGGCCTAGCTATTCAATCTCAAAGAGGCCTATGGATACATAACCAATCACGATCAGCTTCAACAACATAAAAAAAGGAAAATTCTATGGGAGAGACAGCTCTGGAAAAAAATCACCCTTTTTCTTTGGTTAGTCATGTAGGGGAAAATTATCACCTAAGACAATATTCAGAGAAATTGGTTTACTATTCCCTTGAGATGTCCTCTTTGTGAATCACAAGATGAGACCATTAACCATCTCCTGAACACTTGCGACTACACCAATAGAATATGGGAATGCGTGGCTGATATTTTCAGAACCACAGACAGAGACAGAGCTTCCATTCACACTACTCTAAAAAATTGGAAATCTAATATATCCTCCCATCCCGTGGTGAACCCAACATGGAATAATTTACCCGAAACCATTTGTTGGACCATATGGAAAGAACAAAATGCAGTAACCTTTAAATAAGACAAAAAACCAGAGGAAAGCCTCCTTACCTCCATTAAGAAAATCATCCGAGAAACAATCACCATCTCCAACATTCCCAACTTCACTGGCTCCCCTTGACCCACAGATTAGTTCATATTGCTCCTTTTGGACCTACATTTTCCATCTCCAGCCAACCCCAACCCTGATAATGTTACCCCTGAAGCTCCCCGTCACTAGACCCTCTGTGAGAAAGATGTGAAAATGAATTATGATGGTGTAGCCAAAGGAAACCCCGAGGCAGCGAGATTCAGTGGTGTGTTCAGGAATGCGACTGGGAAATCCTGGGAGTTTACTTCAGGAACCTAGGTATCGCCACTAACAATGCAATAGAACTTCAGGTAATGGAACATGGTATAGTCATTTCCAAATAGAAAGACTTTTTCCCCCTGATCATCAAAGGCAACTCAACATTAGAAACCTTGGCTGCTCACAAACTCCAGCAAGGCATTACAGCGACCAAGGTAATAGACAACTGGAGGTTGACCAAGACACTTCATCGTATCAACTAAAAAATCAGTGACCTTAGTGGGCTACATTTCCAGGTGATCAAAAGGAAAGAAAATGTTTGGCTAAAAGGCTCGCAAATGAATGTAAAACTAGAAACTACAGGTTAAGGTCCCTTACATGGAAGGACCTAGGGAAATTCCCCTCATCAAAGAGTGTGACGATATAAACGCCAAGGACAAAACTGTAAATGATCATCATAACTATGCAGAGGTACAATAGATCTCACATAACCTAACAGTACGTTCTCCTTAAATCTGTTATCATGAAACACGCCCTGGGCATCAAATCCAACTATTCGCCTATGGGATTGAAAATCCCAATCATGATGGTAATCTCCAACTGCCACCCCTCCAACCCAAGAACCAATAAAATCCTTTGCACTGCTATGAATTCTCTATACTTGGTACTGGCCATATTCAATGGCTTAATTATAATCACTTTCCCCCTCAACGTCCCCATCACCCGACTTGCCTATGAATACCTCGATACCTAGTGTCCTATTCATCATGCCTTCTGCCCCCACACCTCTATTTCCCTCTTTCCCCAATCCTCTGTTCTCAACCCTGCCTGCCATAACCTCGTCTCCCTCTCCTTCAGCATGGCCCCTTGACGTTTCTCGGCTCTCACCCCCCACAAAGGGAGGGGAATATATAATGAGCGTTGGAATCAAGCCAACATACTCTCGAGAGCACACTCTTAAGCATCAACTAGGAAATCTGCTATCAATTACAATAGTCCGGTCTCTTCGGTGCCCCCGGGGCACATTCAAGATCTTGAATTCCAAGCTAGGAACATCCGTCATTGCATTAGCAACGAGGATGTTGATGCCCAATTTGAGTGGATCCCTGACCCCGACTTCATCAAGACTAGGGAAAACCTCTACAACTGCACAATTGAGCTTTCATGGCAACTCAAAACCATGCTTGGATTGGCTCCGCAGGAGAAAAGCAAGAATACAAAGACCCTAGAGGCTAAGCTCGACATATTGAATGACAATTTTACTATTTATGTGGACACAATTCACCATAAACGCTTTGTTACTAAGGACTCACCTCATTACGCATTGTTCAAGAGTCGTATGGAAACCATGCAAGCGAGTGGGGGCGATACGTCGGGCATTAAGCACAAGATAGGAGGAGCGTCCACCAGTCACTAGGCCTCTAAGGGCACCCCGACTGACAACACCCTAGAAAAGTCGATTAGCCTGGAAGAAGACCCCTCGGAGTAATCAGTCTCATGAATTATGCCTATTCTTTGTTTTGGACAAATTTCCTATGGGATCGCTCTCTATGGTTTTGGCCCCTGTCTAGCAAAACCAATGTTGTAATTTTTTTTACTTCTATTAATCCTCCAACTGGTATAATTTTTGTGACCAGACATACTAAAAACCTAGATGAGAACAAAAATTCTCAAATCACTCAAACTAGGTTGAATTGCAAATTTTGTAAGTTTTGTAAGGGAAGGAAGCAAAATAAGCTTTTCTTCTACCGATGGTCGGGGCTAGACTCTATTACACCACTCGAGCACTACATCAATTGTAATTACAACTTTATAATATAACAGAAATCTCATTACTTACAAAAAATTATCTATTATTTATATTTTAATTTATTAATTGATAAATATATAATATATATTTTTTAAATAAATAAATAAATACAACTTGGAAATAATGTTTACATTAGTATATAGGTAAGATTAGTTTGGTTGTTATTGAGTTTTGTTGAGAGATTTTCTCAAACAATATTCTTTCTCCTTGTTTGGAATCTATTGGATCTCATGAGCACTATTTATGTGGCTTGTAATTTGGCTTAGTAGTGTAATATACAAATTATTTTGAGTAATCTGTGCACCATGACTTCTCCTCAAAATTCAAATTTGGTATCAGAATCCACATGGGCTTGACTCCCTCAAGAGAGGACCTAGGATAATGGAAGAGAACTGAGGTTTTATTCTTTGTACATACATAGGATAGTGTGTGAGAGTGTTTAATTTTTATCTGCATCTGTGATATGACAGTCGATTTCTTATTTTGAATGTGAAACTTCGTTGTTGGAAGATATGCAGGACCCTGCCCATGGTGCTTCTCTTTGCAACACGACGCATTTCTAGGCATTTATGTAGCTAGGCAGTCGTGATATATGTGGGCATTATGATTTTGATCGCAACTTCTATTTTGTGGCGATTTTATGTGGTAGGCGTTAGAGATGAGGGTTTCCATAATATTTTTTTTATCATATTTGATCTTCTCATGTATGTTCATGTGCACTTTGGATCATTGGAGAGTATGGTATATCTTTGTCCGTAGTAGGAAATGGTATATCAACCATTAATCAATGTCTTGGGGAATTTCCATTTTATATAGCAGTTGAGTGTTTGGGGACTAATAAATCTCAACCAACAAAAACCTTTACCATTCTTCAAGGAGACCTACGATTCTTGTCGATGGAAGTTACACTACATATAGTGTTGCCTCATAAATTGTCATTACAACTGCTGTGATGATTCCCAAATGATATGAACTTAAACAGGAACACAACAAATTACAGATATAACCATAAATGCAGAGATACAACGGAAATAACAATTCGTTTCATTAATATCAAATACTGAAATATGCTTACAAATAGAATGGAAATAAAACTAGTTTGGACGATGATAGCTTATCTCTGAGAAGAAATGTGGCGGCTACCTGCCTCTGAATTGTGTTACAATGAGGCGCAGAGGCCTATTTATTATTGAAAAACAATGGAAAACCCTAAACATCTAAAAGCCTAGCCCTAGGAGATGAAGCACGAAAACTATGGGCCATGTTTGAGTAAATTGTACATCAACTTCTTGAGGTCGTAAGTTTGGCATACAATCTCCATTTGACACGCACAATACCTTGTTAAAAATATCTATCCGAGGAATACAACTTTTGAGTGGCCAACATGGGGCAAAGACCCATGGTGGCCCTGGTTTTCCCAGAAAACATCGTTTAGGGCCTCAAAACAGCTCCGGAAGTTCAGGACCCGAAAAACTGAAAGAGACATTGGTGGGGGCCCAAGTGGAATAGGCGAGTGGCCACCAACATCCACCTGGATCACCAAATTTGTTGTCGCTATCAGAAATCTAAGATCAATCCTTTTAACAAGAGATTTATTTCTTGGTGCTATCATTGCTTGTACTTTGACTAAGTTGATTCTTCGTTTGGAAGAGGTCCAACACCCACAACCTCTACGGCTTATCGCAGGGCACCACCATGTAAGAATTGCTCCAGACTTTGGACTCGAATGAGGCTACACATGGACACGAGGGATTTCTTGGGATACATCGAATAAAGAAACTTGTTGCTCACTTGTCTTTGGTTTTGTGACTCTTGCAAGATCTGCGTTTGATGGAATCTGCCATTAGTGATCTACATGTTTGTGAGGAAATATGTTCCAACCCAAATATGCTCCAACATTGATGATTTCTAGATTCGTTGTTTGCTACATGATTGGGTAGTTTTATGCATGAAGCTTCATTTGTTTCAATCAGTTTATATTTCATATTTATTTCGTGTGTAAAAATTATTGTATATGAAGAACAACTACTGAATAGATTAACACAATTTAAAATAACGATTCTCAATGGTCTTGAGAGAACATATCGCTAATTTGATTGTGTGAGTCTGTTATATGTTGATGGGTCTTGTTGTGCTTCGAGCTTCAAGAACATCAATTACAGGTTATGTTATGCAATCCATGTGTGTAGAAAGGTCAGACGCATAATTGATTGCTAGATACACTAAGTACCCAGACAATTCACCTATATAACTATCAAAAGTGTAGTTCATTGCATTTTGATATATGAGAGTTTATCCATAGGGTGGTCTAGTATCGAGGTTTTCCTTTGGGAAATTGAGAAACGTCAATTATACAAAGTTCGTTAAAGATGGTCAGATACATTTTTGTTTTAAATGGAGTTCAAGTGATAACTTGAAGATGAGGTAGTGAAGAAAGCGCAGTGTTTGTGTGATTCCAGAGTTGATATGAGTGTTGATGATGACTAGTTAGATAGATGTGATTTTATGTGAACTATAAGTTGTGTTTCCTGTATTAATCTTTGTAATAATGTAATGTAAGCATTAAAAGAGGGACTTGGAAATAATTCTTACATTAGTATATAGGTAATATTATTTTGTTGGTTGTTGAGTTTTGTTGATAAATTTTCTCAACAATATTCTCCTTATTTGGAATCTGTTAGATCTGATGAGTACTATTTATGTGACTTGTAATGTGGCTTTATAATATAATATACAAATTGTTTTGAGTAATTTATACACCACACCATGATGTTCCTCAAATTCCTAATTATACAAATATTAAAAAATCAATTTTTTTTTTTATTGTTTTATATATAAATAATCGATTTAAATTTTTAAATATATATATATATGTGATGGATAAATAAAATCATTTATTTCCATTCAACTTTTTTAATTAATCTAAATACGTCATTATCAACTTTATATGCAAAAATGAAAGTTATAATTAATTAAAAATTTGACTTTATATCTTGTAAATAGATTTGAGATACTTACCAGTTTTCCAGATTAATTTAAAAAGTAACAGTTACTTTTGAAAAACAATATAGAGTAAAATATATTATTTTGTGCCCAGGCTTTCGGCAGTTTATTCAGAAAATAATTGAACATCGTTTTCAATTTTATGAAAATTCAATACCCATCGAAATTATGAAAATAAGTTTTAATGGGTTAATGACTGGTCTATCAGCAGCTGCCCAATAATTTATGCTGCGCCAGACCTCGTTGCAGCTGGAGGATGGGAAGCATGAATACATGTTTATTCATTTATTCAATTGTTGAGAAGCATCACGCAAGTTGAAGTTCTCACGTTACATTGATAGGACAGCAGTATGATGGGTTGGGATCCAAAATTATTTTGCGGGAATAATTGAAGTTTAAACCACGCCTAATATTACACTCACCAGTTAAATTAAATTCCCCTTTACTGCATAGAGTTAACACGCAGGTGCCAAATACAGCGTGCCAGCAAGGTTACTATCATTTTCACGAACATATTCAGTGAGCAAGTCATGAACAGCTGGATTAATGGCACCTGATGAACTGAACCATCCATTCATGAATTCGAGGCTGTACTGACGGGAACATCATTTCTATGTTCCTTCCTGGAACGGAAAGGTGGGTCATCATAGGACAATGGAAGGGAAAGGTAAGGTAAGGTGCCTCATCTTAATTACCTATTTTTATTATTATTTTTTTTAATCTAGGATAATTAAGAACTGGTGAAAGTTACCGTAAACAGATCTAGGATCAAATCTAACTAGCTGCTACTATAAACTTAGGCTACCTATAACAACTTGCAAGCCGCACAATAGCAGGGAACTTATGCCTCAACAAGAGATAGCCTACTCTTCGAGCCAAAACACAACAGATCAAATATATACTCAATGAAATTTGAACCCTCATCTCTTGGATTACCCATTCTTATTATTGCTATTATCATTTTATATATGCCCCGTTCTCCCAAAAACTTCTGCACACTTTTGCCCGCCAAAAAAAATATCATTTCAGAATAGAAAGCTGGGAGTCATTTCATAGACTCTATAGCCATTTACGTACTTACTTGATGGGCTATAGAGTTAAATCAACCTAAATGTAAAGATAGAGAGCGATATAGATCCTTTTTTGAATCTATAGAGGCAAGGTAATTATTCAAACGTAGGGCTATTTCATTTTTTTAAATATTTATAATTTATAATAAAATTGTAAAATTATTTTTAGCGTTTTTACGACAGAATTTTCAGATAAATCACATCATCATAGACTTTTGGAACCTTTTAGTGAAGTTTTTCTTCAAGACCAAAGTTGTTTTTTTAAACGATTGCAAAGAAATTTGATTTTTGATTTTAGATTAAGTAAGTTTACTTTGCGGAGAAAAATTAATAAATATAAGATTGGTTTATAATAATTAATCTTATCATTAAAGATAATACATTTTTCTCCATTTTTTTATATGTTAATCTTTTTATTAATAAAATATAAAGACAAAATTATATGAGAAATGGAACTTTCTAAATCCTTAAATTTTTTAGGAGGTATTAAAAGAGTATAAAAATTATCTATTCATTAAAAAAGTAATAATATTTATTTTTAAAATTTTTAATAATTAAATGATGGACACTAAGTTGAAGAAGAGTACAACTTTTCATCCGCAAAACAAGGTGGTCAACAGGACAGTGATTCATCTTCTTAGAGGATATTGCAGCAAACATCCCAAGTTGTGGGATGAACAGTTGCATTACATACAATATGCATACAACAAGGCAAAGAATTCTTCCAAAAACACATTGCCATTTGAGGCATGTTTTGGGTACTTGCCAAGATTTCCATTGGACTTCATCTTTGAGAAAGATGTCGCTATTTATAGTCATAGCGACATCAATAAGGCAAGGAAGTTCATTGAGAAAATTTATTTGATACATCACACAGTGAAAGAACAACTTGAAAAGAGTCAAAGCAGCTACAAGGAAAGGCATGACAAACACCATGTTGATCATAAATTTCAAGTTGGAGATGAAGTTTGGTTATATATTAGCAAAGAGAGACTTCAAGGGGAAGATAAAAAACTGAAGCCAATTCGTTATGGTCCTTTTAAAATTATGGAAAAGATTGGTAACAATGCATTTAAGCTAGATTTGCCTCCTTATATGCAAATATACTCTGTTGTTAATGTTGAGAATTTCATATTGTTTGAACCTCCTTTATTGATGATCAAGGAGAGCATGTTTAGCTGCCATCAATAGATGATTTCTCGCCAGAATATCTTGATGAACTATAGCAAGATCTCATACTTGACAGAAGAACCAGAACTTCAAAGAGAGGGAATGTCAAATACCTTCGAGTGTGACTCAAGGGATAAAATCCTTCTAAGGAAAAATGGATGTAGATTGAGAAGGTGAGGGAGTTGTACCCTCACCTGTTGAATAATTGATAGTATCTTTTGGGGTCCAAAAGGCTTCTAGTAGGGAGGAATGATCAAGTGATCAATATTTAGCTCAAAAATCAAAGTGCTCAGAATCGCTCAAAACTTGAATGAGCATGTCCGCCTTGATGATACGATCCCAATGCAACTTGTCTCACTTAAAACAGAGCTCGTATGAGAAAGATATCGTGTTCTGTCTGCTTTGCCAAACAAAGGAATTTTGAAAAAAAAGTACAGTCACTGCACAGTCAACAGTCCGTACTGCTAACGTGATAGGTGACTATGTAGGCCAAAGGCTTGGTCGATAGCCAGTGAGGTCATGCCAAGTGGCACATTTCGATTGGTCTACAATTTGATGAGTTGGCTTTATTTTATTGGACATGGGAGGACCAATGAGAAGGATACAAGTGGCAAGCCCAGAGGCCGCCACGTGTCCCTCCCCAACAACCTTTTGGAATCGGCACATAGTGAAAAAATTTATTGGCAGGTCAGCAAAGTCGAACCCGCGACCTCGCCCACACAAGCCCAAATTCTTACCACTATGTCACACTCACGATTCTTAACATACAATGGTTGTCGTTTATATTTAATGTGATAAACCATGGTGGTTGGGGGAGGGGAGGGCCAGCCCCCTCCGCATGTGACCACCACCACAAAATCGGAGGCTAGCACTAATTTCTAACCCCGAGATTAAAGCGCTAAGTGGAAGTTTAACACTAACTAAACTGTGCTTATCCATAATTAAAGTGCAGATTAATTTGGTGGATCTTTTGGAAGGAGGCCATAACTTTTGCAATTTTCGACCAATTTGGGCTCAGAAAGAGTCATCCCTATATGATTTTGATGTTCTGAGCACATTGAAGCAGGTTTCAGGAGCAGTGGATCATTGTAAACAACAATTTTTACCATTTTGAGTTAATACAGAGGCCCAAGCCATGGACGTTAGACCAAGGAGATGTAGCCAAGAAGGGGTGAACTCCTTCATCAAAACAATGTGTTAATTGTTTATTTTGATAGTTTGTTGTATATTTGTTTGTTGTTGTTCAACACTTTATTGACATGCTACTTTTCTCATGAATTTGACATAAAACTTGACAAATTTACTTGTTACATTCACAAACACCATAATGAAACCTATGCACATAAAGCAAATGATGAGAAATTGTTTTTAATTCTGAAGTTGAAATTAGCACAACAAAACTAACATTCAACAACAGATCAATGACCCAATCACGATTAAATAAGGACAAAACTTACTAATTGTGGAATCATGATAGTATCTAACTTGACTTGTCATTTTATCCATCTAACTCACACTTGACAAGCTCACACTCAACTTCTATTATTGGACTCGTCTTAACTCATCTCTCCATGCATTGCATGCATATGGGAGTAATTTACTATTTCCAACACTCCCCCTTAATTCGACCTTATGTCTCAGCATAACTTAATCATGACCTAACTATGCTTGCAAGACTTATAATAAAATTTGACTCAATCATCACTTAAACATCTCTGTTGGTCTAAGTCTCATCTAAGCATACAATGACTCAAAACTTTTACAATGTTAGATTTTCTTTTTTGTTTCTTCCAAATTTTATACCCTCGAAATTGTTTCAGCTTCACCTTTATTTTTAGCTTTGCTTTCTTGCTGAAAATCCATGCTTGTTCACCTTTTTTTGTTGCATTTTTTAATTTTTTTAATTTGCTTGTTAACATTCTAAACATTACCTGAGGCTTCTTGAGCCTATTCTAACCACTTTCTTCTTCAATAATCTGCTTACTTATGGATTGTTGCCATTTATTCTCACTATCATCAATCTTATAACCAAAATTCAATTTTTCATTATCATACATTTGATTACTCGACTGATGTCATAACATTAACTTGTAGTTAAATTTATTTTTTCCAAAATTCCAAAATTGAAATATTTATTCAACATTTTTTTCTTCTTCTCCACAAATTTCTATGTCTTTCTCTTCAATTTCATCATCAGGAATTGCTTCTTTTTGCCTGTAATCTAGACACTCAAGATCGTCATTAGGTTTACATGTAAAAATATAATCACTCTCATTTTTGTCATTCACCATTTCATTTAATTCGTTTAATTCAGTTGTTACTTTAAGACTGATATCACTTTATTCAATTGCCTTCTCTCTCAATCCATTCTTCAACGAGCTTCAAATCTGCATCAAATTATAATTAACTTTATTTTCAACTTCATCTCCAATGTTATTTTGAACACCTGACTATCAAGAAAAAAAATAAAAACATCTTCATTATACTATACAGTGAGAGCGCCCTTCTTTTCCTTTTCATTCTCTACCTCTTCGACTTCATTGAAACAATCTTCCACTATTATGATGTCTGTGGATATTCTCATCAAAAAACCTTGAATCACTTTATCCTCTTCTTGATCATTAGTTGCTACTAGATCACACATGCTTCATGAGCAATTCCAACTGCTTCATAACTTGTTTCTATAGTGACAGATTCAACCTTCAATTCTTCATCAAACATAGCACTTTCCATATTGCCTCGATCAGTCCCTGTTTCAAAAAATATACCACAAGTTTCAATAACATAATGTTCATCCACCCTACGGTGGGATATCTGAGCATTCATATGCTCATTAACAATTTCAACTTCACCCAATTCATTAGTTGTGGCTAGATTCACCAATTCACATCTCAATTTGTAGTCATCATCCACAAGTATCTCGTCACAACGGGATTCACCTTCATCTTCACCATCCACGTGAATATGCTCTTGCTATACTTCACACACAGTGGTTTCAACTTCTCTCTCTGCAATCTTTGTTGCACCTTCTTCATCCATATGTATGTTTTCATAATAGGTTTCACCTTTATAGTCTTCATGACCATCATCCATTTTTGAGTGGGAATCTCCAAGCTTTGTTGTCCTCCCAGAGTATTTCTCATATACTCTCAGATCTGTGGCTATTTTTTCTATTGATTCTTCAATAGATTGTGACACAACTTATTGTTTCATGCAACTTTTATTTGTACCAAATTCTGCTTCCAAGATCTTCCATGCTTCCAAGGAAGATGTATCTTTTGCTACCTTGCACAAAAACTTCTCATGCAATGTTTGTTTTATAAAATCCAATGTTAAAGCATTACATACTTCATCATATGGGTTATTAGACTGGTACTCAATTAACTCTTTACATCGAAGAAAAATTTTCATTTTGACAACCCAAAAATAATTAATTTTTTACCAGTGAACATAAGAGGTGGTAGCAAATCCACGCTACAACAATCAACCTCGATTTCTCTTCCATATTCGGCTAGATTTTTGGTTTCTCAACTGTGACCTGAACCTCTCTAAACATGAAAACGATCTTTGCCTCTTCTTTTTTATTTCTTCTTTTGATCTACTTGAGTCGTCCTTATCATTGCATTCCCTATTGCACGAAACTTCCTTCCATATCACCCTCAAAAAAATATAATCTTCAATATATACCTTGATAAAGCACAATATTCACTAGATTCACATACATAACGAAATTTCTCCAAACCCAAACCAGAAAATAAAAAATAAATAAATAACAAAAAACAAAAAAACTTAGAGAAATCCTAAACTCTTTTCCCATTAATAAAAACCCTTTTTATATATAAAAAATACTTTACTTCCAACCTTTTCATAAAAAAAAATTTCCAAATAATATAGACACTCTTCAATGTACTAAAACATACTTAAAAAAATCTCCACCAGTAACCATACAGTCTCACATTTTCGAAAGCCTTTGAATAAACCTATTTAAAATCTTTATTTAGTAACCTTTCATAACACACGTGCGTTAAATACATTTTAATATCCTTTTATAACACACGTACTTCATAAGATCTCCTTCGGAATAAAATTTTCAAAGCATTTTATACCTTTGGAAAAGACTTTTAACACCATTAGTTCTTGACTTTTCAATCGACGAGTCTCTCGACCACAATAACGCCTCTCACTATATGCACCTATGTTAGTAATGCACCTGTGTTAGTTCTAAGAATGCACCTCTCACTATAACGCACTTCTAACGTGACTTCTGGTGGGGCTCTTCCGCATTATAACGTTCGTGGAATAGTTTCTACATAGCGTCACTGTGATTCTCTTAAAAAACAAAAACAAATTCTTCTCATGCATACTACAACCATTGACCTTAGTTCTTTGTTAGATCCTTCAACTCCGATATTAATTTGATGGAAAGCTAGAGGAGGAAAATACAAATGAACACACAATCTAACCTTATATTCATAAAATTTTCAGATATACAAATATCAAATTGCAGCTCTTGGCTTTTCTGGCCTTGTACATCTCACAATGACCCAACCATGGGTATATAAAGCCCTAACTTACTCTAAGTAGACTTGACTCAATTTTAGCTAACTTGATCATGAAAAATCACACTAAATTATACTTTTCCAAATATAGATTGAACTTGAACCAACTTACACTCACTCTCCATGCATTGCATGCATACGAAAGTAATTACTATTTCCAACATAACCTTACTATACTCTCTGCCCAAGAGCTTCACCATGCCAAAATCGGCCATATTGGGGTAGAAAATGGAATCCAAGAGGACGTTTTCTGGCTTGGTATCGCAGTGGGGGATGTAATCCCTACACTTCTTGTGCAAGTAAACTAGTCTATGGGAAGTCCCCACTGTGATGGAAAAACGTGTTTTCCAGTTAAGAACCTTCTTTGGAATCTCATCCTTGGAACCTTCCAACTAATACTTGGTATGAAAAAGAGTGCAAGGCTGCTAAAAGATCCCTAATGGAGAATGAGACAAACAGTGAAAGCAAGAAAACGTATAAAAATCTGGTGAAAACAAAAAAAAGAAATTTCTGTGACTTCAAGAAGGAATGAATTAGTCTCTTTGGGAAAGCACAGCCCTAAAGGATTTTGGCAGGAGGTACAACAAAAGAGAAACTAAATAGATAATAATATCTCATATACAAATTGGTTGAAATATGCAAAGCTCCTCTATAATAGAAAATAAGAGAAAAATATGCCTTCCATAATCAAAACTTCAACCGAGCTTCTTTTAGTGGAGGATGTCAAGCGTGGTATAAAAAATTAGCAAGTCGTAAAGCACCAAACATTGATGGGTTATAGGCAAAATTTTTAAAATGGGGTGTTCAGATCTTGGCCCCAATCATCAAAATATCTTCAACAACATTACACAAGGTAATTTTCTAGTTGAATGGACAACAAATGTTGCTATCCCTCTTTACAAAAGTGGAGACATCAATAATCCATCTAATTATCACACTATTTTGGCAATACTCTTCGTGGCATTTGTTTGGGAGCATGATGGAGCATAGAATCACTAGTTGGGTAGAAAAAGAGGGTAAACGAGAAAAGGGACAATATGGTTTTAGGCCAAGGCACTCTACAATTGATCATTGCATCACTCTTAGGAACTTCATCGACAAAGTACGAGACATTCAGGGTGGGGAATCCTTTTGTTTCTTTGTTGATTTCGAAAAAGCTTTTGACATTATTCCTATAGATAAGCTTCGGAGAAGAATGGAAGAGCTTGGAATCCCAAGTGAATACAGAGTTGTTGTCCATAAACTTTATGAGAAAGTTAGTGCTAAAATCAAAACTAAAGAGGACTTTTCAGAATTCTTTGGTAGTGACATTAGGGTCAAGCAAGGGTTCCCCCTTACTCCACTCCATTTGGTTTATATATTGATAAGCTAGAAGAATGGCTAAACAACACCAGTGGAGAGGGTATTCAACTAGGGAGTTATGTGGTGAAGCTACTTTTGTTTGTTGATGATCTTATCATAATTGAAAAATATGCTCATGGTTTGAGAGAGAATTTGAAGGCCTTAGAGATCTTCTGTCAAGAGGTTTGGATGCAAGTAAACACTAGAAAAACCAAAGTCATGATCTTCTCTTTGAAGCGGAAAATGAAACAGGTTAGCTTTATATTTAAGGAAAAATCCTTGGAGATAGTGGAAAAGTACAAGTACCTAGGAATAATTTTTCACAATAGGATCAGTTGGATGATAGATTCTTTCCTTCTTCATAACAGATGCATGAAAGAAAAATTATGGGATTGGGAAACCAAGAAAATTATTTTTGGAGTGTTGGTTACGTTGGTTGTCCTCTATGGATGTGAAGTTTGGGGGAGAAACATATCAAATCACAAGTGGAGACAAATAGAAAGTATTCAAAAGCACTTAATCATTAGTAACCTCAAAGTCAAGTCAATGGTCCCATATGAGATCCTGCTATTGACGCTGGTATGTTCCCAATGGAGGTTTCAACAATCATTCGTTTGCTAAGTTATTTAAAAAAGGTGGAAAGCTTGGATGATCACTGTTGGCCCAAGATGATTGTTGTAGAGGAACTAAATCTTAGGAATAAAACTTGGAGGAATAAAAATGACAAGTGGATGAGAAAATGGAGAATTAATTGGCAAGATTGTCCTAATTCTAAAGAGGAGATAAAAAAACTCAGTGCTTGAAAAATTTAGGATTTCCATGTGGGAAAAATAGGTTGGTAAAAAAAATTTCAAAAATTCATCCCATCAAAGTCACATGATAAAAATACTTATTTGAGCGCCACAATCAAGGGAATGGATACAATTCTAGTAGTGCAGCTAAGGATTGGATCTCACTATCTTAGGTGTGAAACAAGTAGATGGATAACCCTAAAGGAAGAGTGGGAAGAAAGAACCTGTTAGGAAAAATACTTGGGGGGTGGGGGTGGGGTGAAACAATATTTTTAATTCAATTTAACTTTCAATTTTAGAAATATGTAAACTATTGTTATTCATGCAAACTGCGTGTGTACGCGACTTTTGTTAAATAAAACCGCATATATCCAGTTTACTTAATTTTCATACTTTCCATCAGATGTTTATACCATTGAATTATTAATTCATAAGTCATTCAATATGCATTAAAGAGCAGTAGAAAGCAGATAAACAAAAACACATGAGAAACACATCAACACTTGAGAAAACTGGGTTTTAGGCAGAAACCCAATGTGGGAGAAAACCATTTCTATTGTCATCTCTATCTTATTTCTTATTATATAAAGAAAATCTTCAGTACATCTCGTCCTAGTGCAAACTCTTACTAGCATGTAGGCACCCACCCGCGACAGGCTATGACCTCCACTCATTCTACGACACCCACTAGAAAGGAGTTACAACTCCCTGATCTTGTTTACCAGCTTCTACCAGAAGGGATCTCCTACCCTCTCACTAAAGGTTACAACCCTCAACACCTTGTGGACCACGTTTCACAATATTTCACACTAGATCCACTTATCTCAAACAAACATCAAAACCTATAGGCCACCTTTCATCATATTTTCAAACTGGACCCGCACCCAACATTATGCTAAAACTAAATAACGAATCACAAAATCTGAAATACAATCACTAAAGCACTGTAAAACAATTGAATCACTAAAACATGAAACCACTGAATACTGAAGCAAACCAATCACTAGACTGAATCTCAACCAATCACTGCAACCAGGTCAAATCAATGTACAAACAATCCACAACAGATATAAACCATTTTGACCAAGATGTCATTGACAAGCCACAGTAAATAACACAAACTTCATCAAACGAATCAGCATCTGTAAACAACCCAACAAATTATCTCAAAATATATACATGATTACACTGAGTAAGCTATGCGTATGTACTTGACACTAAGAAGGAAAACCCATGCACATATCTAAACACATCAAACCCTAATCACCAGAATGTATACACGACTAGTCATCAAAATGTATACCTTAATCATCATAATTTATTGAGGTTGGGTTCTTACCCGTGGGGCACACCCATGAAGACATAGATGGAACGTATGGAAGAATGTCTTCCAAGTTGAAAAGTAAAGATGTATATTCTTCACCTAAAATGATGGATACATATTGCACAATCAAAGAAAAGCGATTGTTCCCACCTAAACTTATTGACAAGGTGTATGACTTCAAAACTTTCTTTAAAAGATACACTAAGGAGGGGAGAATTGCACCAGTCAAACATCTTAATGTACAATATTCTAATTTCTTGTACTCAACGATGTTCCAATACCAATATACAAATAATCCATCAAAGATACTGAGTGGTCAGAAACAATTGAGTTGTGGAATATAAATGATGAAGGTCATCCCAAATTTCCTAGAGGAAGTCCACCTTTCTTACATCCCAAAGAGAGTGATATATACTTAAAAGAACTAAAGGAAGGAATAACATCATACATAAAATTGTGGATGGACACTACTGACAATGAGGATTCACCTATTATTACAGAGGAATGGAAAAATAGAGTAGATTGTTAGGAAAGAGTTCTTGATATATTAGACGAAACCTATAATGATCATGTAATAGTGAAAATAATTGATTCATATTACGAATATTTTTGGCCCAAGGCAAGGTAAATTATGTATGATGACCACAATCCAATCCATGATCTCTTAGGTATTGTGGATGGATATTTTGAAAATACAAATGAACCAATATGTGTTGGACCCAAATGCAACAAGCCAAAGCCAACATTCGATCCTATGATTGATGTTGAGAAAGGAAAGATGTTTCTAGTTATATTAGAAAATTAGGATGAAGGAGAGATGATTTGGATGGAAAAATCCACCTCATATATCTTCAAGGATAATGTACATGACACTCTTCATGTAAAGGTTGATTGGTGGAAGTGTATTTCAGGGAAATACAATGGAAAGATTTTCAAACAACATTGGGTACCAAATTCGGACGACACATAACTTTTCTCTATTCCAATTAGTACCACAGTTTCGACATGGATGCCAAAGAAAGAACATTGCCAGAAGACAACGATAAATAATGTGGTGTGGAAGTTGTTATTAATCTACTTGAGAGAATATCTTGAGATTGGAAGGAGATGATTCATGAATGTAATTTTGTCTTTTGAAGGATCTATTAATATACTTCAAAAACAATTTTCAATGTTTGTCGTATATCAAATATTCTATTCATATAATTTTTTGAGGAGTTTTATATTATTTAGTACATATGTGCACAACTTGGTTCAACTTCAATGTAATCATGTGATGATACTTTATGTGAAATACACGACACTTTCCTTCAATTTTTAAGTTCATTTTTTTAACCAACATAACTTATCCCTATATCAAATTCATAGTCAACTTCAATAATGCACTTAAAAATAATATCTTTTAGACTTTGTATATTAAAATAATATTGGAGTAGCTAATTTCAATATAAACCACTTAAACACTTAATAAATAAATGCTTGAAAATTGAAATAAAGTTTGAAGCGATCTTTCCTTAATATTTCTTATTATATTTGATATATATCAACTAGTGCTACTCTCTTGCATTCTAATTCATAAAAATAATTAAATAAATAAATAAATAATATAATAATAATAATAAATAAAAAATAAAAAATTGATCATCAAATGACATAAGTAGACTTATAAAATATTTTGTCTTATCAACTTTGAAGGTGTGTCAACATTGTAGTAGTATAATAACTTATACTAAAGATAAACAAAGTAGTCACTT
Source organism: Pinus taeda (assembly GCA_000404065.3). NCBI lineage: Eukaryota > Viridiplantae > Streptophyta > Pinopsida > Pinales > Pinaceae > Pinus > Pinus taeda. Next base: position 30,352 of record APFE031644486.1, read on the forward strand.
AGTATCGACATTAAAATAATTAATAATAGTAACAAACACAATATTTATGTCATTAAATAGCTTTATAAGTAAGAAAATTCTTACACAACCTATTACTCATGAGTTAAATCCCAATGAACTTGGTTTTAATATAGATAAATAAATATTAATTATAATAGAAATAATGTAGGCAATCTAAGGTTTAAATGAATATCAATTCTATGTTCTTTTCAATATAATATAATCAAACAATTCAAAAATAAATATTTGAAAACATGCAATAACTAGTTTAGTCAGTTTACATTCTTTCCTCTTGTATTTGAAAATCAATCTCTACTACTCTATTGTTATTGTTATTCATATTGGATTATGATTGTTAAAATAATTAATAATAGATATTAGACATTACTAATGTTATTGTCATTAAATAATTTTATAATTAAGATAATCCTCGCACATTATTTTGTTATTCATAAAGCAAGACTCAATCAAATTATCTTTTAACACAAAAATATAAATAATAAAAATGAATTATATTACTATTTCATTTGATAATTTATTTTTATCTTGTCAACTATAAAGTGGTGTAAATTTCCTATAATAATATATAATGATAGTGGCGGTGATGATGATTATTAACATCCACTGATGCGAGCATCACAGGAGCATCAACCCCGGGCATACCATTTTTCTTAGAAGTCAAATGGGGTCATGTAAATTTTGAAGAGAATTTCACTTTCTCTCACTTTTAGTGAGCATAAATAAGGGATTTGGATGTAGAGACGTGTCCTTATTCTAGAAAGAATTTGGATCATTGGGTTGTTAAGATATTTGGATGAGTTGGTGTTTTTACCATTTGGTCCCTTGTAAATAATTACAAGTGCATAACTGAGTTGTGAGTTAATTTTAGGTTGTTGGGATAGATGTCCCATATGATGTTTTTGTTAGGATATTTTCCCAATCCATGGGAACTTTAAAATAATAGTGTACAGTCTAAGTCAAGTAGCTCTAAAGGGAACTAGACGAGGTGGATCTGATACCACTTGACGTGGGCCCACCAGGGGCTCGCTTAATTTTCCTAGGATTCCCCAAATCTATGAAGGTGGCCCACTTTTTTATTCTTCTGTTGCATACTATTACGATGGTGCAATGGAATTTTTCCTTGCTTATGAGGAAGGATCTTCTCATTTTCTCCTTTCTCTATGTGTAGGCCAATCAATCCTATGCATAATTTATCACCTGCGCTATATAAAATCATTATTTAATCCCAAATATTACAGTGGAGAAGGCGCTTCCTTCAAGCTTTGCGGACATTTTTAAAACCATGCCCTGCACCTAGCAGCTACCAAGTTTCTTTGGCCCAACTAACTATTAGTCAGGGGTCGGCATCATCCTATCAATTTTCACACCAAGCATACTAAGAACCTCACCAACCGATTGTTAGGATATTCTAACACATAGGAAATAGTTAAGTATAACTTGGTATAGTGTAGAGTTAGGTAAAGTGTGTTTCTTTACTATGTACTTTTGTAACTTACAATTTGTTGAGTCCCTATAATACTAGTGATTACCCCATTACTATGGTAGTTATACCCCTTATTAATATTGTTGTGCCCCTATTGCCCCCATATTGTTATTATTGTGCCCCATAGAATCCCTCTATTGTTATTTTTGTGGCTTTATATTAT
>APFE031644486.1:37540-55735 GCA_000404065.3 Pinus taeda
TATGTTCTAGACATGAAGTGATCTAACGGTTCATTCTCTCCTCGGTATTACCGACACTTGATCCGTGGCTTAACACCCGATTGGTCCATGATCTCTATTTAAATAGCATGGAGGGTCATTTGTAATGTAACCATTCGTGAGAGAAGCTTATGTAAATTTTCATTCTTTTATTAATAAATTGCCTGAAGTGGCTGCGTTGGCTCAGGCCGTGGATTGTTTCCCTCTTTGAGGGTTTTAACCACGTCAACAATACTGGTGTATTGATATGTGATCTGTTTGTGAGCGGTGTCCTTTGGTGTTCTGTCTGATGAAATTACCCTGTAAATTCCTACACCAATTGGGCCCCACTTCTAGTCAGGGGTCAGGTAGTCGGCCCCCTTTTCTTTTCTTTTGCGAAAATGATATAGACTGACACCTGACCTTGTCCAAAATCCTGACCCCAACCTCGGGCGAAGCCAAATGACTACCAATTTTCTCTAGATCTACTAACAACTAGTTGGGGTTCGAGTTTGTCCTACTAATTTTCATGTCGAGTAGGCCAAGAAGTCGACTAATCGATTGGTCCCCACTTCCAGTTGTTGGATTTTCACACTCACCTCGTTGGGAATCGATTACATGGACTAACTGCCACTCTAGGATCGACCCTGGGACCACTAAAAAAGGTAATGATAATGGTTTGGATATTTACTAATGCCTGTGGATTTTGGTGTAATGGAAAACCTAACATGTTATCAGAGCCTTGGCCCAAGTTCGTTTCCTCGATTTACGTTTGAGGGAGGGTGTTGGATTTTCACAGTCACCTCGCTGGGAATCGATTACATGGACTAATCGCCACTCTCGGACCACTCAAAAATTCAATGATAATGGTTCGGAAGTTTAATACTGCCTGCAAGTTTTGGTGTAATGGAAAACCTAACACTAGTCGGGCGTCAGGCGGTCGACCCTCTTTTTTTTTTTTTACGAATATGATTCAGACTGACCCCCGACCTCATATGAAGTCCCGACCCCAACCTCAAGCGTTACCCATATAGTCTGGCCCATATTATGGATCAAATGATGGATAATAATAGTGGAGTACCCAAGAATGAGTAGATCTTGAATATTCTCAAGTTTTCTGGCATAGACCTTGTAGAAGGCCATACTAGGCATTTGCTCGATTCTTAGTTGTTTTGTCCAAATCTAAAAAAAATGATTTCTAGTTAGTGAAAACTCAAACCCCCTGGTTATTTTAATTATTAAATAATTAAATTAAATTAATTAATTAGTTGTTTAGTTATTTAATAATAGTTATTAATTTATAATTTTCTTAAACATAATTAGTAAATTATTATTAATGGCTAATAATTATTATTATTAACCATAATACTTATTAGAAATGAGAAATATTATCGATTGGTTAAAAATGAATAATAAACCCATAATAGCTCAATTGACAATGATTGTGTTATGAAGTATTATGTAAATGATGAAATTCAAGGTTGAAATTCCCTGTGGGTCAAACCAACAAAAAAAATTAAAAAAAATAATAATTAATAATAACTTATTATTATTTATTAAGACATGAATACTTACAATATTTTCTTCTACAAAATTAAGGTAGCTTGAGTGGGCCTAATGGTTAAGATCATGTGTTTCCTCCTAAGAGGTCATAGGTTCAAAACTAGAGGGGGTAGAGTATGTATGCCTTCATAGACTTAGCAAGGTTTTGTATTAATAAAAATTTGATATGGACCAAGAACCTTTACTTTGATATTTTGATACAAAACACAAATCTTCAACAAAGTAAACAAAGTGTTTACTGCCTAACTTTTTAAAACAAATAATATGTGCACTATAGACTCTACAAAGGATCTCAAGCATAAAGAAAAATTTATAGTCCAACATTGCAAAACCAGGGAAATCATAGTCTAGATACGACAAGTCAAAACATGTGCACTATAGACTCTACAAAGGATCTCAAGCATAAAGAAAAATTTATAGTCCAACATTGCAAAACCAGGGAAATCATAGTCTAGATACGACAAGTCAAAACTACCTTAAGAAACGAGGTATATCATTCACCACGAACCACAATTATTCGCTTTTGAACTGGTACTCAATAAAAATCCAATGCTAAAGCATTGCATACTTCATCATATGGGTTATTAGACTAGTACTCAATTAACTCTTTACCTCGAAGAAAAGTTTTTGTTTTGACAACCCAATTTTTTTTTTTCTACCAGTAAATATAAGAGGTGGTAGCAGATCCACGCTACAACAATCAACCTTGATTTCTCTTCCATATTCAGCTAGACTTTTGGTTTCTCAACCGCGACCCGAAGCTCTCTAAACATGAAAACAATCTTTTCCTCTTCTTTTCGATTTCTTCTTTTGATCTACTTGAGTTGTCCTTTCTGACCTATGACTACTGTCTTTCTTTTGTCTTATCACTGTTTTCCCTATTGCACGAAACTTCCTTCCATATTGCCCCTCAAAAAAAATATAATTTTCAATATATGCCTTGATAAAGCACAATATTCACTAGATTCACTTATATAAAAAGATTTCTCCAAACCCAAACAAGAAGAAAAAATAATAATAATAAATAAATAAATAAAAATTAAAAAAAACAACAACACAAACCTTTGCAAAGCCGTGAACTCTTTTCCCCATTAAAAAACCTTTTTTTTATATATAAAAAATACTTTATCTTCCAACCTTTTCATAAACCCTTTTTTTCAAATAATAAACACTCTTCAATGTACTAAAACATACTTGAAAAAATCTCCACCGATAACCATACCATCTCACATTTTATGGATAGCTTTTCGAAAGCCTTGGAATAAACCTTTTCAAAATCTTTATTTACTAACCTTTCATAACACACGTGCGTTAAATACATTTTAATATTCTTTTATAACACACGTACTTCATAAGATCTCCTTTCGAATAAAATTTTCAAAGCAATTTATACCTTTGGAAAAAGATTTCAACACCATGAGTTCTTGACTTTTCAATCCACAGAGTCTCTCGACCACAATAACACGCCTCTCAATGTGCATGGTCCATGTTAATAATGCACCTCTCGACAAGAAGCACGTGTTAGTTCTACAATGCACCTCTCGACAAGAAGCACGTGTTAGTTCTACAATGCACCTCTCACTATAACGCACTTCTAACGTGACTACTGGTGGGGCTCTTCCGCATTATAACGCTCGTGAATAGTTTCTACATAGCGTTACTCTGATGTTCTTAAAAAACAAAACAAATTCTTCTCATGCAGACTACAACCATTGACCTTAGTTCGTTGTTAGATCCTTCAACTCCGATACTAATTTGATGGAAAGCAGGAAAAGACAAATAAACACATAATTTAACCTTATTTTCATATAACTTCTCAATACACAAATATCAAATTGAGGCTTTTGGCTTTTCTAGCCTTTTACATTTCACAATGACCGAACTATGGGTATATAAAGCCTTAACTTACTCTAAGTTCACAATGACCCAACTATGGGTATATAAAGCCTTAACTTACTCTAAGTTTACAATGACCCAACTATGGGTATATAAAGCCTTAACTTACTCTAAGTAGACTTGACTCAACTTCAACTAATTTGTTCATGAAAAATCACACTAATTTATACTTTCCATATATAGATTGAACTCGAACTAACTCACACTCACTCTCCATGCATTGCATGCATACAAGAGTAATTACTATTTCCAACAGAACCTTACTATACTCTTTTCCCAAGAGCTTCACCATGCCAAAATCAGCCACCTTGGGGTAGAAAATGGAATCCAAGAGGATGTTTTCTCGCTTGGTATCGTAGTGGGTGATGTAATCTATGCACTTTTTTTGTAAGTAAACTAGTCTATGGGAAGTCCCCACTGTGATGGAAAGACACATTTTCCGGTTAAGAACCTTCTTTGGAATCTCATCCTTGGAACCTTCCAACTAATACTTGGTATGATAAAGAGTGCAAGGATGTTAAAAGATCCCTAAAGGAGAATGAGATAAGCAGTCAAAGCAGTTAAACGTATAAAAATATGTTGAAAACAAAAAATAAATTGATGTGACTTCAAGAAGGAATGAATTAATCTCTTTGGGAAAGCACAACCCTAAAGGATTTTGGCGGGAGGTACAACAAAAGAGAAACCAAGTAGATAATAATATCTCAGATACACATTGGTTGAAATATGCATAGCTCCTCTATAATAGAAAATAATAGAAAAATATCCCTCCCATAATCAACACTTCAACCGAGCTGCTTTTAGTGGAGGATGTCAAGCGTGGTATAAAAAATTAGCAAGTCGTAAAGCACCAAACATTGATGGGTTACATGCATAGTTTTTAAAATGAGGTGTTGAGATCTTGGCCCCAATCATCAAAATATCCTCAACAACATTACACAAGGTAATTTTCTAGCTGAACGAACAACAAGTGTTGCTATCCCTCTTTACAAAAGTGGAGACATCAATAATCCTTCTAATTATCACACTATTATGGCCAATACTCTTCTTGGAAATTGTTTGGGAGCATGATGGAGTGTAGAAACACTAGTTGGGTAGAAAAAGAGGGTAAACGAGAAAAGGGACAATATGGTTTTAGGCCAAGGCACTCTACAATTGATCATGGCATCACTCTTAGGAACTTCATCGAAAAAGTACGGGACATTCAGGGTGGGGAATCCTTTTGTTTCTTTGTTGATTTCGAAAAAGCTTTTGACACTATTCCTAGAGATAAGCTTTGGAGAAGAATGGAAGAGCTTGGAATCCCAAGTGAATACAAAGTTGTTGTGCATAAACTTTATGAGAAAGTTAGTGCTAAATTCAGAACTAAAGAGGGCTTTTCAAAATTATTTGATAGTGACATTAGGGTCAAGCAAGGATTCCCCCTTACCCCACTCCATTTGGTTTATATATTGATAAGCTAGAATAATGGCTAAACAACACCAGTGGAGAGGGTATTCAACTAGCAAGTTATGTGGTGAAGCTACTTTTGTATGTTGATGATCTTATCCTAATTGAAAAATATGCTCATGGTTTGAGAGAGAATTTGAAGGCCTTAGAGATCTTCTTTCAAGAGGTTTGGATGCAAGTAAACACTAGAAAAACCAAAGTCATGATCTTCTCTTTGAAGCGGAAAATGCAACAAGTTTGCTTTATATTTAAGGAAAAATCCTTGGAGATAGTGGAAGAGTACAAGTACCTAGGAATTCTTTTTCACAATAGGATCAGTTGGATGACATCCATAACTAAAAGGATCCAAGGGGGTGGATAGCTTCTTTCCTTCTTCAAAACAGATGCATGAAAGAAAAATTATGGGATTGGGAAACCAAGAAAATTATTTTTGGAGTGTTGGTTACCCTGGTTGTCTTCTATGGATGTGAAGTTTGGGGGAGAAACATGTCAAATCACAAGTGAAGACAAATAGAAAGTATTCAAAAGAACTTAATCATTAGTAACCTCAAATTCAAGTCAATGGTCCCATATGAGATCCTACTATTGAGGTTGGTATGTTCCCAATGGAGGCTTCAACAATCATTCGTTTGCTAAGTTATTTAAAAAAGGTGGAAAGCTTGGATGATCACTGTTGACCCAAGATGATCGTTGTAGAGGAACTAAATCTTAGGAAGAAAACTTGGAGGAATAAAAATGACAAGTGGATGAGCAAATGGAGAATTAATTGGCAAGATTGTCCTAATTCTAAAGAGGAGATAAAAAATTGGGTGCTTGAAAAATTCAGGATTGCCATGTGAGGAAAACAAGTTGACAGTAAAGATTTCAAAAATTTCATCCCATCACAGTCACATGATGAAAATACTTATTTGAGTGTCACAATCAAGGGAGAGGATAAAATTCTAGTAGTGCAGCTAAGGGTTGGATCTCACTATCTTAGGTGTGAAACAAGTAGATGGATAACCCTCAAGGAAGAGTGGGAAGAAAGAACTTGTTAGGAAAAATACTTGTCGGGTGGGGGGTGAATCAATATTTTTAATTCAATTTAACTTTCAATTTCACATTCAAAGATATGTACACTATTGTTATTCATGCAACCTGTCTGTGTACACGACTTTAGTGAAATAGAACCGCGTATATCCAGTTTACTTGATTTTCACACTTTCCATGAGATGTTTAAATTTTACCATTGAATTATTAATTCATTAGTCATTCAATATGCATTAAAGAGCAGTAGAAAGAAGATAAACAAAAACACATGAGAAACACATCAACACTTGAGAACACTTCGATTTTAGGCAGAAACCCAATGTGGGAGAAAACCACTGCTATTGTCATATCTATCTTCTTTCTTATTACATAAAGAAAATCTTCAGTACATCTCGTACTAGCATAAACTCTTACTAGCACGCAAGCACCCACCTGTGGGAGGCCATAACCTCCACTCATTCTATGACACCCACTAGAAGGGAGTTACAACCCCCTGATCTTATTTATGAGCTTCTACCGGAAGGGATCTCCTACCCCTTCACTAAATGTTGCAACCCTCAAAACCTTGTGGACCACGTTTCGTAATATTTCACATTGGATCTACCTATCTCAAACAAACATCAAAACCTATAGGCCACCTTTCATCATATTTTCAAACTAGACCCACACCCAACATTATGCTAAAACTAAATAACGAATCACAAAATCTGAAATACAATCACTAAAGCACCGTAAAACAACTGAATCACTGAAACATGAAACCACTGAATACTGAAGCAAACCAATCATTAGGCTGAATCTCAACCAATCACTGCAACCAGGTCAAATCAATGTACAAACAATCCACAATAGATACAATCCATTTTGATCAAGACATCATTCACAAACCATATTAAATAACACAAACTTCATCAAACCAATCAACATCTGTAAACAACCCAACAAATTTTCTCAGAATATATACATGATTACACTGAGGAAGCTACGCGTATGTACCTAACACTAAGAAGGAAAACCCACGTACATATCTAAACACATCAAACCCTAATCACCAGAATGTATACACAACTAGTCATCAAAATGTATACCTTAATCATCAAAATTTATTGAGGTTGGGTTCTTACCCGTGGGGCACACCCATGAAGACATAGATGGAATGTATGGAAGAATGTCTTCCAAGTTGAAAAGTAAAGATGTATATTACTCACCTAAAATGATGGATACATATTGCACAATCAAAGAAAAGCAAGTGTTTCCACCTAAACTTATTGACAAGGTGTATGACTTCACAAATTTCTTTAAAAGATACACTAAGGAGGAGAAAATTGCACCAGTTAGATATCCTAATGTACAATAATTCTAATTTCTTGTACTCAACGATGTTCGAATACCAAGATACAAAGAATCCATCAGAGATACTAAGTGGTCAGAAACAATTGAGTTGTGGAATATAAATGATGAAGGTCAACCAAAATTTCCCAAAGGAAGTTCGTCTTTCTTACATCCCAAAGAGAGTGATATATACTTAAAAGAACTAAAGGAAGGAATAAAATCATATATAAAAATGTGGATGGACACTACTGATGATGAGGATTCACCAATTATTACAAAGGAATGGAAAAATATAGTAGATTATTAGGAAAGAGTTCTTGATATATTAGACGAAATCTATAATGATCATGTAAGAGTGGACATAAGTGATTCATCTTATGAATATTTTTGGCCCAAGACAAGGTAAATTATGTATGATGACCACAATCCAATCCATGATCTCTTAAGTATTGTGGATGGATATTTTGATAATGTGACAAATGAACGAATATATGTTGGACCCAAATGCAACAAGCCAAAGCCAACATTCGATCCTATGATTGATGTTGACAAAGGAAAGATGTTTCTAGTTAGATTAGAAAATTAGGATGAAGGAGAGATGATTTGGATGGGACAATCCACCTCATATATCTTCAAGGATAATGTAAGTGACACTCTTCATGTAAAGGTTGATTGCTGGAAGTGTATTTCAGGGAAATACAATAGAAAGATTTTCGAACAACATTGGGTAACAAATCCGGATGACACATAATTTTTTTCTATTCCAATCAGTACCATGGTTTTAGCATGGATGCCAAAGAAAGAACATTGCCAGAAGAAAACGATAAATAATGTGGTGTGGAAGTTGTTATTAATCTACTTGAGAGAATATCTCGAGATTGGAAGGAGATGATTCATGAATGTAATTTTGTCTTTTGAAGGATCTATTAATATACTTCAAAAACAATTTTCAATGTTTGTCATATATCAAATATTCTATTCATATTTTTTTTTAGGAGTTCTATATTATTTAGTACATATGTGCACAACTTGGTTCAACTTCAATGTAATCATGTGATGATACTTTATGTGAAATACATGACACTTTCATTCAATTTTTAAGTTCATTTTTTTTTTAACCAACATAACTTATCCCTATATCAAATTCATAGTCAACTTCAATAATGCACTTAAAAATGATATCTTTTAGACTTTGTATATTAAAATAATATTGGAGTAGCTAATTTCAATATAAACCACTTAAACACTTAATGAATAAATGCTTGAAAATTGAATAAAGTTTGAAGCGATCTTTCCTTAATATTTCTTATTATATTTGATATATATCAACTAGTGCTACTCTCTTGCATTCTAATTCTCTTCTCTCTCTCTCTCTCTCTATATAATATATATAATATATATATATATATATATATATATATATATATATTTTGTCTTATAGACTTTGAAGGGTGTGTCAACATTGTAGTAGTATAATAACTTATACTAAAGATAGACAAAGTAGTTAATTAATATCGACATTAAAATAATTAATAATAGTAACAAACACAAAATTTATATGTCATTAAATAGCTTTATAAGTAAGAACATTCTTACACAACCTATTACTCATGAGTTAAATCCCGATGAACTTGGTTTTAATATAGATAAATAAATATTAACTATAATAGAAATAATGTAGGCAATCTAAGGTTTAAATGAATATCAATTCTATGTTTTTTTCAATATAATATAATCAAACAATTCAAAAATAAATATTTGAAAATCAATCTATACTACTCTATTGTTATTGTTATTCATATTGGATTATGATTGTTAAAATAATTAATAATAGATATTAGACATTACTAATGTTATTGTCATTAAATAATTTTATAATTAAGATAATCCTCGCACATTATTTTGTTATTCATAAAGCAAGACTCAATCAACTTATCTTTTAACACAAAAATATAAATAATAAAAATGATTTATATTACTATTTCATTTGATAATTTATTTTTATCTTGTCAACTATAAAGTGGTGTAAATTTCCTATAATAATATATAATGATGGTGACGATGATGATGATTATTAACATCCACTGATGTAAGAGCATCATAGGAGCATCAACCCCGGGCATACCATTTTTCTTAGAAGTCAAAAGGGGTCATGTAAATTTTGAAGAGAATTTCACTTTCTCTCACTTTTAGTGAGCATAAATAAGGGATTTGGATGTAGAGACGTGTCCTTATTCTAGAAAGAATTTGGATCATTGTGTTGTTAAGATATTTGGATGAGTTGGTGTTTTTACCATTTGGTTCTTGGTAAATAGTTACAGGTGCATAACTGACTTGTGAGTTAATTTTAGGTTGTTGGGATAGATGTCCCATATGATGTTTTTTTTAGGATATTTTCCCAATCCATGGGAACTTTAAAATAATAGTGTACATTCTGAGTCAAGTAGCTCTCGAGGGAACTAGATGAGATGAATCTGATAGCACTTGACGCGGGACCACCAGGGGCTCGCTTAATTTTACTAGGATTCCCCAAATGTATGAAGGTGGCTCATTCTTTTAGTCTTCTGATGCATACTAGTACGATGGTGCAATGGCATTTTCCCTTGATTATGAGGAAGGATCTCCTCATTTTCCCCTTTCTCTATGTGTAGGCCAATCAAGCCTATGCATAATTTATCACCTGTGTTGGATAAAATCATTCAGTAATCCAAAATATTACAGTGGAGAAGGTGCTTCCTTCAATCTTTGCGGGCATCTTTAAAACCAGGCCTTACACCCATCAGCTACCAAGTTTATTTGGCCCAACTAACTATTAGTCGGGGGTCGACATCATCCTACCAATTTTCACACTAAGCAGACTAAGAAACTGACCAACTAATTGGGCCCCACTTCTAGTCGAGGGTCAGACAGTCGACCCCCCTTTTTTTTTGCAAATATGATTCAGACCGACACCCGACCTTGTCCAAAATCCTGACCCCAACCTCGGGCGAAGCCAAATGACTACCAAGTTTCTCTAGATCTACTAACTACTAGTTGGGGTTCGATCTTGCCCTACTAATTTTCATTTCGAGGAGGCCAAGAAGCTGACTAGTCGATTGCTCCCCACTTCCAGTTGTTGGATTTTCACACTCACCTCGTTGGGAATCGATTACATGGACTAATTGCCACTCTAGGATCGACCCTCAGACCACTCAAAAAGGTAATGATAATGGTTTGGATGTTCACTAATGCCTGCAGATTTTGGTGTAATGGAAAACCTAACATGTTATCAGAGCCTTAGCGCAGGTTCGTTTCCCCGATTTGCGTTTGAGGGAGGGTGTTGGATTTTCACAGTCACCTCGTTGGGAATCGATTACATGGACTAATCGCCACTCTTAGACCACGCAAAAATGCAATGATAATGGTTTGAAAGTTTAATAATGCGTGCAGGTTTTGGTGTAATGGAAAACCTAACACTAGTGAGGCGTCAGGCGGTCGACCCCCCCTTTTTTTTTTGCGGATATGATTCAAACCGACCCCCGACCTCATCTGAAGTATCGACTGCAACCTCAAGCATGACCCATATATTCTGGCCCATATTATGGATCAAATGATGGATAATAATCGTGGAGTACCCAAGAATGAGTAGATCTTGAATATTCTCAAGTTTTCTGGCATAAACCTTGTAGAAGACCATACTAGGCATTTGCTTGATTATTAGTTGTTTTGTCCAAATTTAAAAAAAAACAATGATTTCTAGTTGATGAAAACTCAATCCCTTGGTTATTTTAATTATTAAATAATTAAATTAATTAATTAATTGTTTAGTTATTTAATAATAGTTTATTAATTTATAATTTTCTTAACAATAATTAGTAAATTATTATTAATAGCTAAGAATTATTATTGTTAACTATAATACTTATTAGAAATTACAAATATTATTGATTGGTTAAAAAAAGAATAATAAACCCATAATAGCTCAATTGAAAATGATTGTGTTATGAAGTATTATGTAAATGATGAAATTCAAGGTTGAAATTCCATGTGGGCCAAACCAACAAAAAAAAATGAAATAGGAACAATAATAATAATTAATAATAACTTACTATTATTTATTAAGACATGAATACTTGCAATATTTTCTTGTACAAAATTAAGGTAGCTTGAGCGGACTTAATAGTTAAGAGCATGTGTTTCCTCCTAAGAGGTCATAAGTTCAAAACTAGAAGTGGTAGAGTATATATGCTTTAGCTACACTTCGCAAAATTTTGTATTAATAAAAATTAAATATGCAACAAGAACTTTTACATCGATCTATATCATTCACCACAAACCACAGTTATTCGCTTTTAAACCCTTGGCACGATGGGATCTCTTCCTTTCCGTATGAAGACCAAACCCAGTTATTCGCTTTTAAACCCTTGGCACGATGGCATCTCTTCCTTTCCGTATGAAGACCAAACCCTTGGTACGATGGGATCTCTTCCTTTCCGTATGAACACCAAAGTCGGCACCACCATCTATTATTCTCTCGGCAGGGGAGGCTGACACCTCCAACACTTCCACACGGGTGTTGAGGTGACAAAATTCCTTGCTTAACCTATCCGTCCATTCTAAATCAAATGAATCCAAATCTTTATGAAATTTTATATGAAATGTTTAAAGTTCATCATATGGTTGGATGCTTTAATCACATAATACATTGATCTCTAAGTCACCACTTTTAAATATATAATTTATGAGGCCATTCATTTCTTTCCTCGTGCCATCACTTTCAAACATATGATTTATGACGTCAAATCTAATAGTCATTCATGTTTTTTTGGGTCACTTCTTTAAAAAAGTTAATCTTTTTTATTTACTAAATAAATATATTATTAATTTAAATTTATATATTTGATATTTCTTTTATTAATCGTAAATGTATATAATTTTTTAATTCAATTTTTTTTAAATAATAAATATAATATTTAAAAATAACTATATATATATATATATATTATTAAAATTTAATAGCTTTATTTTTATGTTTAATATTAAAAAAAATCGCCTATATCAAATATTATAATATATATTATTAAATTTTTGAATTAATCTAATGGTGATTATTAACTTTATATACAAGTTTTAAAAGTTATAATTAATTCAATAAATTGACTTTATATCCTGTAATAGATTTTTATCTATCAGCAATTTTTTTTTTTAAAAAATATTAATTAATTAAAAAACATATAGAGTAAAATATATTCTATTGCGCGCTTCTTTTCCTTATGATATTTTGGACCACTTATAGTATCCTTGCAACTTAAAAGTCAGCCAGCCGTACACATGATATTTTGGACCACTTATGTTATCCTTGCAAATTAAAAGTCAGCGAAGACACCATTTCTTTGTAAATTTAACATGGTAACACTTCAAATCACATATATCAGGAATTCATATCTCTTTTAATGGACGTCTAGAGAACTAGACGTATATATATCAAGAATTCAGATCTCTCTGACCATACTATGACAGGCCACACGTCTTTCCCACCCTACTATAACAGGCTACACGTCTCACGTCTCTCGTCTCTGAAAACCCTGAAAACTTAAACCTAGATAGATGAGATGGCAAATCAATTACTCGAACTAAACACGCATTAACAATACAACGTACCCATATTTTAATTAAACGGCCTTCGGTATGACAAGGGCCTATATGCTCATATTTTTATTTAATATTCTGTTCCAAAGTCTTCTATACAATTCAAAGCCAAGACATGTGGCCATTTACAAACCAACGACGTATCTTCAAAGCCAAGACATGTCGCCATTTACAAACCAACGACGTATCTCCGGATTTGGAGAATATCCTGCACTTCTCAATGTCGCTGCAGGCCGAGGAGAGACGGAGACGCTCTCTTCTCGTTCCCAAATCCTACACTTTATATGTACTTCTGCTGAGCCACCAAAACATAAACTTTGGTGTGATCAGATGAACTATCTACCGTAGTTAATGGTTATCATATCCATATAAAGAGATTTCACTATCCAAGCTATCAGGAATGCACTGGACTCTACTAAAACTAATACAAGTGGAACAAATATTTGTGAATAAGATCATGGAATGGGTAGGAAGTCAAGTTAAAAGAGCCCACATCATGCAGTACACTCTGCTGGAGGTGTACCAAATCTAACTGAATCTTTGCAGTAATCGTAAATCATGTATTTCTCCTGTACCCACTTGAGTTGCATGCTCTGCTTTGCGGTAAGTGAGGCGTACGCCGGCTGATCCCACCACGAAGTACATGAACTGCCAGGGCTGTATTTGCAAGCATCGATGTTGAAACTTGTGTATGTGGAAATAAAAGGAGCGTGGCTCCAATCGGTCTTTACGCGGCCACCTTGAGTAGCCCAGTCATCTGCGTTCCATATTGAAGAGTATACGCCCATAGGGTGGGTTTGAGGAAATGGTACTCCTCTTTTCTCATTATTGGAAAACACCCGAATAGGCACATCGTCCACAAAGAAACTGCTTCCATCCATCAAACAATCACACAAAACGAAACGAATTGTTCATCAAATACTGTAATTCATAAATTGAATTAAGTTGGCGTGGTGATTATAGTATATACTTACACAGATTGGTGGCGATTCCAGAGAAAGGAGTAGGAATGGAAATTCGCAGTTGGATCGAACCACAGGTAAATACGCTGCTCTCTGTTGCCAACCCCATTTGAATAAACATTCGTCTGCACAACGTACGGTTCTCCTGAAGTGTTCCCCAAGAATTCAAAGTCGAATTCGTCATGTTGATCACCTTGGGAAGACATCTGCAATATCGCCAAGTAGTACAAGAAAGTATTAAATTATTGCAAGTTCAAACAATTCATTCACAGAATTACAACAAGTGTATTAATCGTTAGAGAAATGCTATTTACATAGAAAGCAGTAACGGTGCCAGCAGAGTCGCCAGGAACCAGCTTGATCTGAACATTCACTTTTCCGAACAAGTATGTGCTCTTCGAAGCAAATCCTGCACCTGCAAATCACACAGCTCATATGATATTTTTGAGACATAATTATATTAGCAGCAGAGGTCGATAAATTAGGAAGAATCACACAACTCATATGATATTATTGAGACATAATTATATTAGCAGCAGAAGTAGATAAATTAGGAAGAAAAATAGGATAAATAGATAGTACCAGAAGTGTGATCGAGCTTGAGCTGGAGCAAATCGCCCTGGGACATAACATGGTTAGCAGCCCAACTGGCGTAGAAGAGATCGTTGAAGGCTGCACATTGAGAGCCCACTACAAGGCTGCACAGCATCACAGTAATAACCCACCAGTATATGCAGATACGCCCTCCTTCGCAACCCGCCATTCTCCTTCTCGACTCTTCCTTTGAACGTAAGAAAGTTCAAATAAGGATGAAGATGAAGAAATAGCGAGAGGGAGAGAATTTATAGGCCCGGCAGCTTGGATGGGTTACGGCTCTTGTGACGAATCCGGCGGCTGGCTCCACTTCTGGGCAGTCCCAGATTCCAATACTTTTCAGCTAAACATTTCAATAATATATGGCTGTCGAAATCCCAACCCTCATCTAAAGCATTTGAATAACATTTGCCAGGCTGTGGACAGATTATTCAGAAAATAATTGAACATCGTTTTCAATTTTATGAAAATTTAGTACCGAGTGGCTTGATCTCTCTCAAATCACTTCCGTGGTCGATCAGCAACTGCCCAGTAATTTATGGTGAGGCATACCTCCTTTGCAGCTGGAACAATGAATAAATGTTTATCCATTCATTCAACTGATCCAAATTCCCATGCAGAAGCATCACGCAAGTTGAAGTTCTCACGTTACATTGACTTGAACATTGATAGGACAGCAGTATCATTGGGTGGGATGGGATCTGAAACCCAAAAAATACGATCAGATTGAAGATTAAAACACGATCTGATAAAAACAAATGTTTCACAGGATTTTTGTTAAAAGAATAGTAAATATTACACTCACCGGTTAAATTAAATTCACAGGTGCCAAATAGAGCGTGCCCACGTCATGAACAGCTGGATTAGTGGCAGCTGATGATGGTCCCTTCACTTTGAATTGCCCAAGGGAATGGAAAGGTGGCTCTATCTTAATCAGATACTCTTATTTTTTAATATAATAAGGACCGTGACGCCCTGTTCTCCCAAAAATTCTGCTTGCAAGTTGCCATAGATTAATAATAACAAGAATAATTTTCGCTGCCGGTTGGATTATAATATTTTTGCCCGCCAAAAATACATCATTTCAGAATAGAAAGGTCGGAGTCATTTCATAGACTCTATTTCCACGGAGCCATTTACTGATGTGATGGGCTACAGATCAATAGCATCTAAATATATAGATACCCAGCGATAAATATATTTAATATTTTTAAATAACATTTTTTTACGTTAAAAATGACGGTAAAGTAATTTTATTTACCAAGAAAGTTTAAATTAAAGACTATTAATTTTCACATCTCAATCATAAATATAATATATATATAGTTGGAATGAGATTTAATTTTCACATCTCAAGAAAGTTTAAATTAAAGATTATTAATTTTTACTTATGAGTGCTGTCCAAACGTGGAACAAACCTGCGCGTAGTGGATTAGAGAGGCATATTTGCTTGAATAGGAGACTGATTGATCTGTTTGTTGAGCCATAGAGACGGTGGAGATATTTGAGTATATGGTGGAGAATTTGATTATGGTGGATCGATCTCCAAATCCGAAATTGATAGGGGAGAAAATGGGTCTTCAAACTAAATTGAAAGAGTCTCAAGAAAACTTAGGAGAAAGAATCAAAGGAGAAATGAAAATTATTGTTTTACTGAATTTAGTGATGTGTTTCAGGTTGACGCTGGACCAGTAGCTGATCAAGATGCATATTTGGAATTTGGTGAGATTATTAAATGGTTAAATTTACCGTCTTTTTCAGGTATGAATTATGAAATATGGGAAAATGAAATGAAAACAGTGTTATGGAAGGTAAATTCACTGGAGTATATTGAAGATGTTATTAATGATAGTGGAGATACATCAGCACTAAGTAATTATAACATTTGCATTAGATGACAACATCATAATTAGCGTAATATATGAATATAGAGAGATTCTTAGTACAAAATTCTTATAGGATGTTTTAGAAATGAAACACTATTTGAATGAGGGCAATGATGCTAAATATATTGCTCTTGAAAATGATTCCATATTTGATTGTGAAACTAAAGATGCAATGATGGGTGATGAATGTGTGTCTATAACTGAAACTTGTAATGATGAAAACACATCCAATATTGTAGAACCTAAAAGTTTTCCAGATGCAGAAATCAAGTTTGATGAGACTTATATACCTCATGATGAGTGGATCAATTTGATGATTGAAAAACATCTTATTGATGAATCACTGTTTGGTGAGAAGGAAGGCCTATTTTCACATATAGATCAAATGTAGAACATGCCTGCAGCAACCGAACTGAGCGAAGAGGCTGAAGGCATAACTATGACAACAGAAAGGGAGGAAGTAGGGAGAGATGTAGAAATGAAAGATCTCCTGAAGGAGCAGGAAGATAAAAGTAAATGTGGTCCTCTTTAACATTATTTTTTGTGCAAATATTGGGAGACAAGAAGAAGCAATTGAAGAATCCCAAGAACTTGCAACATCAAATGCAAAGAATGTTAGTATATACTCGAAGAGGAGGACAAGAGTTCATGTGTTGCTCTGAAGGCGAAGCTCCATCATTTTCATATGACAAAGAAAGTGAAGATGAAGCCTCATCCACAAATGAACAAGTATACTCTCTGCTGCAAGAAGACAAAAATAAAACCTTTGTCTTTGACCATTGTAAGCATAGCTGAGACTGAGATTAGCAGGCGTCGTATGTCATTTGAGTGAACCCTTTCTCCATTAAGGGGGAGTGTTAGCATTAATGGAGAAAGTTAGCTTTTCTATGTTTAAGTGTTTGTTGCTTTAGAATAGGATTGAGATCCTATTTGTTAGGAAGTGGTTCAAACCACCCGATAGTGTAAAAGCATATATATACTAGGTTGTTCTCCTAATTGAATAGAGTGTGTGTATTAGTGTTTCTACACTCTCCAGGTATCTCACCTAGAGAGACATTTAGGTAATATATATTCTATTTTTATCAACAGTTGCATTGTACTTGACAACTATGTGTAACTATGTGTATTTCTTTGACCAATTGCCATGACTTAAGACCAACTATGTGGATTGTATTTTGGTTTCAACTAAACATAGAGTCAATTTCTCAAGTCTTTGCATGAACAACCGAAAATGCTCCATAATCTTGTTGTGGTTAACTCTTGAAGTAAGCTTCGCAATGAATCCCATATAATACAATGTCAACTTTGTTTGACACCGCGTTTTCCCTGTGATTGATTCTTCTATGAAATCTATGTTTGCGTTTTTTCCCTGTGATCGATTCTTCTATGAGATCTATGTTTGTTGTGAACGCAAACATGTGGACACAAGCTAGCAAAAAAAGGGATCTAATGCAAAGATCTCGCCCACATTGTTATAGACATTTTTGGGCACTTCAACCCCAATCATAAATGTCCATAAACTGAGGGCCCCTAAGTCCCTAAAAGTGTTGCTTCACTACCTAAAGGAACAAGGTCAACTGATTACATCATCTCCCAGAAGTTCTCCACTGAAAACTGCTCATAAATGATCAAAACTGAACCATACTGAAAGCTCAATGCAGAGCGTGCGATGCATATCACCTTCCCAATGTACAGGGTTCGATTCATACTGATTTGCTCCTCTGTAGGGTGCGATGGTCGGGAATGGACAAATGGCAGGGAAAAAAATGCGAGGTAGAAGATCATGGAACCTTCCAGAAGCTTCCCCTCTGACACTTGCCACTCCATTTTCGACCAGGGATGAGTAAGAGATCATCATT